>JAASFI010000094.1:0-60799 GCA_023333705.1 Globisporangium viniferum | reverse complement strand
GGTTGTACTGGTCCTTGTAGTACGTCGAGTCGATGATTACGCGGAACACGAAGATGTACCAGACGACCGCGACGATGAGGTACGCGAGCCCGTTGGCGATGCACAGCTGCATGAGGTAGTGGTCCACGACGGTGCGGCGCGGTGACCTGCAACATCGGTTCAATCCCTTTTCGCCACATCTCTTATCTCAGTGTTATCAGTAGATTATGTGATTTTTGGGTTTAACCCGCGACCATACGTTTTTCAAGATCAAAGTAAAAAAAATCACAAGGGTTAGGGCTAAAATCACATCGAGTACTGAGATAAGTTACTCGCTCTTGGAAAACGAAAAGGTGGCACTGAATTAAGTGAGGAGGGGTTAGGGTTGTTAAAAACGGGCTCACATGTACTGAATTACGGTAAACACTTTTTGCGTCACTCGTTCCCGTGTCGATATTTTCGCTTCTACAATAAGAAGGGACCACCTTAACCTGATTGAACCCACTTCGACCGCCAAAAAGAGGTGCGACGCGGAAGATGAAGGAAATGGAACACTCAGCAGCTCTTGTTCACTCGCGCGAGTGCCAGAGACAGACCCCCAGCCCGCCCCAGCGTCGCTCCTGATCGCCACCGCCGCTATCGTCCCATGATGCTGCGCCACCCAGCGACGCCGCTTCTCCTGCTTGCGCTTCTCCTGCTTTATGCGTCCGCCATCGACAGTGCCGTCCACATCAGCGTGCGGCAGAGCTCGTCAACCGATCCGCATAAGCACCACCACCACCCAGAAGCGACGGAGGCAGCTTCAACTGCAGCGGCCATGGCTGCTACAATGACTGCTGCTCCACCAGCAGCTACTGCTACTGCTGCGAACAACAAGACCTCTTCAGCCACTGCTACTATTACTAGCAGACCGGATCTAGTGGCGGCGGTCAAGTTCGTCGAGTGCCCAACGCTGCGCACGCTCGCCAACAGCTGCGCGGACGTGAAGCACGGCGGCCGCTTCTTCGCGTGCGTGGTCGGCGGCAGGTGGCGCGAAGTGGACGCGCTCCCAGAGGACGATCTCGACGTCCTGTTGGACGCGTACTACGGCCAGCCCATGTGCACGAACGCGTTCTACGGCAGCACGTGGACGGACACGAGCGCGGACGCGTCGGGCTTGCGCATCGAGACCGTGCAATCGCTCAAGCGCGAATGGGTGACGCTGTACGCACGTGCTTGTTTGTTTGCTTTGTTTGTTTGTTGTGTGCACAAGAGTTTGCTTGCTGACTTGTTGTTCTTGTGATGTTGTATTGTTAGCAATCTCTCCAACAACTTGCTCACGGACTTCGACCTCTCGGCCGCTCTCACGTCGTGAGTGCAATAGAAAAGAAGATGATGCCCTGCTTGTTGAGCTTCGTAGTGAAAAGTGACTGACCGTTTTTTTTGGTAAACCTTTTTTGTTGGTGGCGCTAGCGCGAAATCTGGATCGAATCTCAAGAATTTGTACGGGCTGCGCTCAATCGATCCCGCTTTTTCATTTACAAGCTCATGCTCTCACTCCTGCTGTGTGATGCCTCCGTTTATTTGTTATTAGGGACTTGAGTGGCAACCAGATCGAGTCGTTCGCGTCCATCGTCCCGCCCGTTGACCTCGTCTCTCTGTGAGTTCCTGCTGCTGCTGTTTTTTCTTCTTTTATAAACAAATCACTGGTTCTACGTGTGGACGCTCGATCTTCTGTATGCAACGAGCTCTCTGGAATTGGAGACTGGCAGACCTTGATTCACACATTCTTTCGTCGTATTCCAGGACTGTCGGTGGGTACCCTCTGACGACGCTCGAACTGACTAGCAAAGCGCACTCCACGCTTAAAGTGCTGTACGTTCTGCGCTGTTGGTAATTACGTGGTGGTCGTGGCCTCTGGCTGACGACCAGCTCGTGTGGAATTTGCAAACTAACCTACTCACGTGTCGCTTGCCTTGAATACTTCCACATATACAGAGACGCCTCGAATGCGTCGCTGGTCTCGGTGTTGGCCAACACTAGTACAACGTTGCAAGCGCTGCGCGTGCCCTTCAACAACCTGAGCACATTCGACAACATCTCGCTACCGGAGACGCTCTACAGCCTGTGCGTACAATGTAGTGCTTTGAAACTTTTGATTCTGGATTGTCCAACAAGCTACGGAAAATTGCTCATCCTTCCTGCCCTCTGCAACTTTGCTACAGGGACCTGTCGTTTAATCAACTGACGAACTGGACTAAGTTCACGCCGCCAAGGACGCTTGGGATCCTGTAAGTCGCTGCTTCGTGGCCGGAAAACAAATGTCGAGCTAGCACTCACTCTCCAGGCTGCTGCTGATTTGTCAACACTCTGCTGTCGACCTCTCGTTTGTGATACATGTGGGAACCTGTAGCCTCGCCAGCGACAATGGGATCACAAAGCTGCCGCAGTTCAACTTCACCAAACAGGTGGACAAGCTCATTGCAGTGTAAGTACAATTTGGACGGTGCTGAATATTCCTGCTGAGCCAATACTAACCAGTGTTGCACTCACAATGTTGCACTTTTAGAGACTTTTCGTTCAACAACATCCAGTCCATTGGCGGGATTTTCTGGCACCCGAGTCTCACGCACATGTAAGAAGCAGTCTTCTTGTCGTTGCTGTATGCCCCTCTATTACTCTTCGAAGTACCAAACAACTGACACGATCCCCACTTTCGCTCTTATCTTTTTTTCTTGCTATGTAGTGACTTTCGCAACAACCCGATCACAAAGTTCGAGATCCAGAGGTCGGATTTGGGCATTTTCCAGAACCTCGTGGAGTTCCGCATCTCACTGGTTGAATCCGAAGCGTGTTCCAAGGGCACACTGGAAGCCGTGGGCAAGAACAATGAGATCAAGATCTGCGTCCTCGAAGGTGAGGGCGGCAACTGGCACAAATGCGTAGCTACTGGCTGATTGTATAGCCTGATTCTCACTACGCACTCTCTTTCTCTCGTTAGACACTGTTTTCCTGGCTGAATATGGCTACCCCGCCCCGACAAGCTCCTCCTCACGTACGTTTTTTTATTGTGCGGCTAGCAACGCGTTGAGTGAGATCTTATCGATCCTAACGATTGTGCTCTTATGTCGCGTGTGGTATCACAGATGGAGTCCTGATTGGTGTCACGGTCGCTTCGTGCTTTGCGCTCCTGGTGCTCGCGCTCTTTCTCCTGCGGCGCTTTATCCACCAGAAGCACAAGTTCAACATTGAACTCACGCGCGACGCCGTGCTCTGCGACGCGTCCTGGATCGAAGACGACCAGGCGCTCGCCGCTCTGCGCATCGAAGTCTCGGATCTGAAGATCGAGAAGACCATCGCGAAGCGCAACCTCGCAGTCGTGTACCTCGCGCGCATGGTGGACCAGCGAGTTGCCGTGAAGAAAATCCGACTCGACAAGGCGAAAGATGCGCACGCATTCACGGGCCTGCTGGAGGAGATCCGGCTGCGCTCGAAGCTTGAGCACCCGAAAGTGGTCAAGTTTGTTGGCTATTGCTGGGCTCAGGTGGCGGATCTGGCGCTCGTGACCGAGTTCATGGACAATGGGAACCTCTCGACGCTGTTGAAGAAGCAGTACCAGCAGCAACAGCAAGCCTCCAAGCTCATGAGCTGCTTGTCGTTGTCTTCTTCCTCCTCCTCGTCGTCGTCCGAGCAATGGGCGTGGTACAACGGCACGGCCGAGCTGCCAGCCAAGGTGCTCTTTGCGATCGACATCGCCGAAGCGCTCGTGTACCTCCACACGCTCGCGGAGCCGATCGTGCACGGTGATATTCAGTCCCAGAACGTGCTCTTGAGTCACGATTGGGTAGCGAAGCTCGCGGGATTTGGCTCGAAAGAGGAGCGACCGCAAGTCTCGGAGCTGCTCACCACGGCAGCACCGGGTGCTGTCGCGTGGACCGCCCCCGAGATCCTCAAGCACGAGGCGCACGACGTCAAGGCCGACGTTTACGCGTTCGGCGTGCTGGTCGCGGAACTCGACGCGTGCGCGAACCCGTACGCGGATTCGGGGCTCACGAACGCGCAGATCGCGCTCGCAGTGACGGACGGCGAGCTGAAGCCTGCGTTCCGCCCCGACTGCCCCGCGGAGATCGTCGAGATGGCCACCGCGTGTCTGAGCTTCAACGCTGCGGATCGCCCCGCGGCCATGAAGCTGCACTACGACGTCCAGCTCATGGTGCGAGCGAGTCTCGTACACATGTGAGGCAGCAGGCAGGCAGGCGCTCTTGAGCAGCGTTGCAACGTTGTTGAAATTGATGAGAGAGCGAGTATGTAAGTGTGATTGCCAACAATCGCCAAGCGAAGAGAACGAGAGTGCGTTGATTCACATTACGAGCTTTAAGATTACATGGAAATGTGGCTAATGGACGGACGTTTGCAGGTCATACAACATTCTCCATGAGAGAACGAAGAGCTACGTAGCTTGCATGTGTATGCTTTTCAATGGCTTAAAATGCCGATATGCCAGGCCAGAAAACACCACAACTCGCTTGCTTCCACCGATGCTTGAGGGGAGAGCAGAGCGCTCATTTCAAGCGCTCATTACGTCGATGCTACCGGCACTGCACTCACGTATGGGGACGGCATGCGCATGTACTTCCTGTGTGGCCCTGTGACTTACATTAGCAGCAGCGACCACTGGCAAATTGGCTGGGCATAGAGATCATAGAGATCATAGAGATGAGGAGGAGGTTGGCCAGCAGCAGGCAGTAATGACTACTGCAGCGTGTCGTCGAAATGGGTCCAGCCAGATGTTGTTGTTGTTGTGTGATTGACTGACCGACTGACCGGGTGTTGAGGGGGTGTTTGCGCATCTGCTTGGCGTGTGTGTACACTCACATAAGTGCTGCCCAAGAGACCCTCCCCCACACAGCCGAATGGAGGAATGAAGAATGGGAATGGAGATTCATCCATCGTGAAATGCATTGATGAAGGCTCGCCGAAAGGACAGCCTTTTGGCCGATCAGAATGAATGAAGCGCTCAAGAGCGTTGCACTCCCTTGGTGTGGACTCTCGCCTCCCATCTCCTTTTACATTCGTGAATGCATGCGCGTTTGGTTCTGTTTTTTCTGACAGCGCGAGGCGATTTGAGAACCTGCACTTTTGAGAAGAGCACTGTGGGGCGAAAGTGAATCGGCAGAACGCAGCACAAGGTAAAGATGGAGGATGATAATGCGGCTGGACTGGTGAATGCATGCGATGTGAGAGAGTCTAAAATGGAGAGGAGGTTTCAAGAGCTCCTGCTGAATCGAAGCAACCGAAAACGGAAGCATGCATCATCATCCAACAAAGTCTCACATTTCACGATTCTGACAAATGATAGACGTGCAACTTCGATATTGAAGCGGCTATTCTGGTTCTGATACAAACTTCAAGGTAAAATCAACCCTCTAAAATGATGTTCACAAACTATAATATTGCAGGACCGTACTTAAGCTGATATTTGCAATACGGCTCTTTCGCGTCGAGGGTGTCACGCTGCAGTCGGGACGGATTGGACGGCGCAGCTGCTGACGCAGGGCGACGTGGCCCTCTCGTGTACAGTAACACTTTCGATTTGTCGTCGACAGCTCTCGTCCCAAAGTTGGACCGACCGCGGCGCATCTTCAATGTGATGGGATCCTCACTCAGACTCTTGTCAAGCGAATTTGCGAGCCAAACAAACAAACAAACAGCGGCGCATCAATCAAAAGCACTCTCTCAGGCGATTCGCATTCAGCGTTACGGTACGCTCGTGTCCAGTGAATGCAGACCAGTCCCTTTCATCTGCAGATTAGGATCCATCCACCTACACTTTTTGTTTCTTTCGGGTTTGTGGGGTTTCCCTATGTTAACACTGGGAACTTCGACATGCCCAACTTCGACGACATCCAGAAGCCAACTTCGACGTTGAAACTGTGGCGCGTGATTGGAAGACGGCGGCGGTACTGCAGCATCTTGATTACAGACCCACTTCAAGCACAGACTTGCAGGCTTTTTGCACCCGCTCACCCACCACCGCCAGGATGCCGTGATTTGTTTGTTTGGCCTGCGACGCTGTAGTGGATAAAGCCTCGCAACATGCGCTTCTCTGTGCATCTGCTGGCTGGTGGGCTTTTGCCTTTTGTTTCCCAGCGTTTGTATATCGGCGGCTCTTCTCTTCCGCCGCTCGCTCGGTCGGTGGTACAGATGTCGTCCAGTGGCGCGAACTTGATCCTTGACCCTTGTCTTGACCAGGGGGTGATTTGAGTGGCTCTGCTGCCACGAGCCATCGGCGGCATCGGGATGCCAGTCCTTTTTATGCATTCACATTCGATTCTTCTGACTCGCTCTTCGGGACGTTCTTTGTCATGACAGCAACGACTCTTTAAATTGATAGATTAGCTGGGAGAGTGGTTTTTTTTTGGGTTTGTGTGTTGTGGCTATCCCAGAGGGAAAAATGACTTGCCTCCATTCGCGGATCCTTGAGGAGGGAGGCGTTCAAGCAACACTTTGTGTGATAGGCTGTGTACGGTTGTGAGAAGGCGCTCGCTTAGGCGAATCTCATATGCACGGCACGAGGTTGGTTGTGTGAAAAAACATTGTAAAACAGCACCACACAAATGACAGGCTCACAACAAACTTGCCGTTCATTTTCTCAAGTGTTTTACAAAAGTGGAGGTTCGAGGTTTTCTCGACATCAAGAAAAAAGAACCCGAAGTGTCTTGAAGATGCCTGTTTATGAACAAACCAAATTGCATTAAGAAGGTTAATATTTGAAATATAAATACAAACCCAGAAACAAGCGATTAAAGAGGGGCAATGCTGAGCAGCAACATTGAATGTGTTGGTGGCGACCACCTTGTTACCGTTCACGATGTGAATAAGGACTCTTTGATATCTCATGACAATGGGATGATCTGCCATCCTTCTATCTACACGACGATCCGCCATGTTGACGGCAACGCTTAGGTTTTGAAGTACTGATCACATCTTGGTTAATTTGGCTGGGTCGTGAAGATGCAGAGTCCGATGATGGCAACATTCAGTTGAGCTGAAGGAAAAGTTGGTTGATTTTCCTTGTTCTTGATGATGGCATTGTTCAATTGAACAAATAAGAAAGGAAAGCTCCATTTCTTGTTGTCAGTGCTACCTAAACTGAATGTTCATATCTAAACTTTAGATGCGCATCAAGGCGTATATGTTTACCTCTTATGCTCCCAAATAAATATTGTTTCTTGGATAGGACCCACGGAAATTGACCATTTCAAGCCGAAGTCACGCCGACCCAGAATCGTTCCCAGCAAATCTCCATCTCCTCGCCCATCAGTGCAAGCGACGGGCCAAGTTGTGCTCCTCACGCACCGATCAGTGAGTTCATGACCACCCAATCTCTAAATTAGTAAGTCTGTAACACCCGTATTAATTTAGAGATTGTGTCGATGAAAACCTGCTGGAGTAAGGATTTGCTATTCATAGAGTGTCAAGACGAAAGCAAGCCTTCCGTGTTCGTTTCCATAGCTTTGTGTGCGTTCCAGCATGTGTGTCCAAGTGTATGTGTCCAAGCGTATGTGCTCAAGCGAGTTTTCTGGCGCTCGTTTGTCTGCCAAACGCCAACACTTGTTGCGTCCAAAAATAGCAGCAGCCAGTTTGGTGACTGACTTGCATCAACAAGTACCAATTTAAAGAGCTCTTAGTTTGTGTCAGGGGTGGGGTTGGCTCTTTTCTGGCCTTTCACACAGAAACCATGACGAGAGGAGATGGGCCACTTTGTGAGTGTGTGGTTTTGTTGTTGCTCGTTGGCCTCGGTTTTTGGCTACTGTTGTTGGGTCTGTTGTTGACTTGTTTTTGGCTTTACCGTCGCGACTCGGGACCAGATGGTCTGATGCGAAAGGGAGCCTTCCACTTGTTGGGCTTGTTGAGTTTGTTTCTTGTTGCGAGAGAGCGAGCAGACAAGCCAGACAAGTGTTGTTGTTGTTTGCCAGCCATCCGGCGGCCGAGGCATTGCACTTCCATTCCGCGCGCGCGCTTGCTTTCCTCTCTCTCACTTTGCAATCTTCCTCGTCCTCCCCAAGCGCTTCATCCGTCCTCCGGTCGGCTGAAGCCCAAGCGCAGCGAAGAAGAAGAAGATGCTGATGCTCAAGACGCTCGCGTCCGCCGCGGCGCTGGCCACGCTGGCGTCGCTGGCCTCGGCCACGGACTCGCAGACCGAATACGCCGCGTGCCCGATCAACCACAGTCCCGAGTACTGGTGCTGCCAAGTGGGCACGGCCGAGGGTGCCGACGCCCCGACGAACGCGCTCTACATCAAGTACAACCGCCCGGCGGGCGGTGAGTACGAGTCGTACTACGAGGAAGGCTGGAAGAAGAGCCGCCAGATCAACTGGGTGCCGGATGGCCAGGAGCTCTCCATGTACCGCCCGGACTCGCCATCATACGTCTATGGCGACCCGGAGAACACGTGTCGCCTCCAGGCGGTCGCCAAGGACGGCAACGTGCCGGACAACGTGCAGCTCAGCCAGCAGTGCACTTTCGCGCCTTCCAGTGGCGACGACCGTTTCACGCAGAACACGACGCTGGAAGACGGCACGGAGGGCGGTAAAGTCTTCTGGTGGTCCAAGCCGAACCCAAAGAACAACAACGCCATGCTCCCAATCGGCGCGGTCTGCAAGCAGATCGATGCATCTCAGCAGGATACGTGCGGCAACGGATTTGGCAGCGGCCACTACCGTTTCACGACTTTCAAAGAAGCCGCGTTCGTGTTCTTGTACGTGATCTACGGCATCTGCTTCGGCTTGCTCTTGCTCTGGGCGATCTACCGTGCGGCCGCGTCGACCGAGACCCCAGCTGCCGGCAGCGCGCCATTCGCCGTCGTCGTCACTGCGGGCGAAGACGGCGGCAAGAAGCTCCTGGACAACCGTGGTGGCCCAGAGACCCCAGACCTTAACAAGACTGCTGGTCCTTCGCTCGCCATGCGCGCCACGGAAGTGCAGCTCCGCCACAGCGTGGAGGATGTTGAGCAAGTCGGCCACTCCTCGTCGATCGCCGGCAAGTTTGTGTTCGCGTACTTCATCCTCATGACCGTGTTCCTGAACATTCCGATCATTTTGGTGATCCGTGACAACACTGGCAAGTTCGCCGGCAAGGACGGTTTCGACTCGTGGTTCGATCCAGTGAACGTCATCATCAAGGTCTTCATCGCTCTCTGGGTGATCTCTGCGGTCTGGTTCGCGGTTGTCGTCATCTACAGCGACAAGCTCATCAATTTCTTCCGCGTGCCATCCTCGTTGGCGCACTGCAACCGCGTGACGCTGTTCAAGCCAGAAGAGTCGGAAGTGCTCCTCGCGGATCGCTCGGGCATCTCGCAGTTTGTGATCAAGGTCGAGAAGTTCCTGTTCCCAAACGTCCGCCAGGGTTACGAAGCCACTGTGCCAGTGCACACCACCATGGACGGCGTTCGCTACCTTGAGTTCCAGCACCTGCGCTACACGTACGACGACATTGAGTGCAAGTTCATCCCAGGCTCGGTTGTCCTTGGTGACACCTACGACCGCATCCTCGCGGACTCGGAGGGTCTTTCGACCGCTGAACACCAGCGCCGCATTGACATTGTCGGCCGCAACGCCATTGAAGTGGAGATGCCGTCGTTCGCCAAGTCGGTCGTCGACGAGTTCTTCGCCTTTTTCTACATTTACCAGCTGATGTGCTACTATGTGTGGTACTTCACGGACTACACGTGGGTGGCTGCTCTCAACACGGTTGTGATTGTGCTCGCTGCTGGTGTGAACATCTTGGCCAAGCGCGAGATGTTCTCGTCGATCGTGAGGATGACGCACTACAAGACCGAAGTGAGCGTGAAGCGCGACGATGCGTGGGTGACCGTGCCATCGACCGATCTTGCGCCAGGCGACCTCGTGCGCGTGACTGAGAACTGGACGATCCCATGTGACTTGGTGGTTGTGAAGGGTGCCACTGTGTGTGACGAATCCATGCTCACTGGTGAATCCATGCCAGTGCAGAAGTTCCCAGTCCCAATCGACAGCAACGACGTCTACTCGGCGGAAGGTGCTGGCAAGAAGTACACTCTGTTCTCGGGCACCAAGACCCTCGCCTCGGGTCGTGAAGAGGACATCCTCGCTGTCGTGCAGTCGACTGGTGCCCACACCAGCCGTGGCCAGTTGGTGCAGGCCATTCTCTACCCAGCTCCAATCAAGTTCAAGTACGACGAGCACCTCAAGGCGGTGTTCTCGTTCCTGTTCGCGTTCGGTTTCGTCGCTGCGTACTTGGCGATGAAGTTCTTGATGGACAACGCCGGTTTGAGCAACACTCTGTTCGCATTCGTGTACGGCATGTTCATGTTCTCGGCTGTGTTGAACCCTCTGCTGCCAGTCGTGATCACCATCGGTCAGGTGAACGCTGCCAAGCGTCTTCAAAAGCAGGACGTGTTCTGCCTCAACCCACAGCGCATTACCCTCTGTGGTAAGGTCCGCGTGTTCTGTTTCGACAAGACCGGTACGATCACGAAGGAGGGCTTGGACTTCCGTGGATGCGTGCCAGTTGACGCCAGCTCGGCCACGTTCCTCCCAGAAGTGAACGACGTCGCGGTTGCGCCTCTCCCAGAGTTGATGAAGTTCAGTTTGGCGTCGACCCACGCGCTCGGCTCGCTCCAGGGCGAACTGGTCGGTAACGAGGTTGAAGTGAAGATGTTCAAGAGTACCCAGTGGAAGCTCATTGAGAGCGAAGGTCGCCTGCCAGTTGTCGAGTCCGCGGACGGCAAGGAGCAGCTTGAGTTCGTCAAACGTTTCGAGTTCGACCACCACCGCATGTCGATGAGCGTCGTGATGAAGCACACTGCCACCGGCAAGCTGTACGTGTTCTGCAAGGGTTCGTACGAGAAGATGCAGTCCGTGTCCAAAGTCGAGTCTGTGCCAGCCAACTACACTGAGACCGCTGAGAACTTGGCCAAGGACGGCTGCTACGTGCTCGGTATCGCGTTCAAGGAAGTGGGTCAGCTCTCGGACGCTGAGCTCCAGGCTTTCTTGACCAGCCGTGACACCGTTGAGGAGGGTCTCTCGCTCTTGGGTCTGATCATGTTCCGCAACGAACTGAAGGAAGACTCGCGTGACGCGCTTTTGACCTTGAAGAAGGGTGACATCCGTTCGGTGATGATTACCGGTGACAACGCCATGACTGGTTGCTTCATCGCGCGTGCCAGTGGCATGGTGGAGGTGGAGTCGAGCGTGATCCTCGGTGACATGGTCGCCGACGCTGAGACTGGTCTCTCGCTTGTGTGGAAGGACGTTGACACCCAGGTGGTGTACGCGACTGAACAGATCGCTGACTTCGTCAAGTTTAACCAGTCGGTCGAGCTCGCTGTGACTGGCAAGGCGTTCGACTACTTGGTCAAGATGGGCGAGATCCAGAGCTTGCTGCTGAGCATCCGTATCTTCAGCCGCATGACCCCAGCCGGCAAGGTTGACTGCGTGAAGCTCCACATGGCTGCCGGTGCGGTCACGGGTATGTGCGGTGATGGTGGCAACGACTGCGGTGCTCTTCGTATCGCTCACGTCGGTGTTGCCCTCAGTGACGCTGAAGCCTCGGTTGTATCTCCGTTCACGAGCAAGACCCGCTCGCTCCAGTCGATTGTGGACTTGGTGCTTGAAGGCCGTGGCGCTCTTGCCACGTCGTTCGGCAGCGTCAAGTACCTGATCATGTACGGTCTCATCGGTATCGGTTGCCGTTTCGTGATGTACTACAACGGCGTGTTCATCTCGCAGTTCGGCTTCATGTACTTGGACGGCGCGATCCTCGTCGGTCTCTCGTACGGTATCACCCGCTCTCGTCCACTGAAGGTGCTCGGCACGCAGCGTCCAACCTCGAGCCTTGTGGGCCCAACCACGCTGTTCTCGTTGATCGGTGCCTGGGTGATCCACGCGCTCTTCTTGTTCGGTGGCATCCGCTACGTGATGGGTCAGGTGTGGTACTGCCCGTTCTCGCCTGCAAACGTGAACCTTGTGCAGTGGTGGCATCTCCAGGACAGTAACCTCGGCTCGAGCCTGTGGTTCCTGGTGTGCTGGCAGCAGATGGTGACGGGCATCACGATGACGCTCGGCTCCAAGTTCCGTCGCCCAGTGTGGCGTAACTTCTTCCTCATGGGCTACTACTTGCTGCTCGCGGTGGTGCTTTGCATCCTCTTCTTGGGTCCTCCAACGCGCTTCACGGACCAGTTCCGCGTGGCCTCGAGCACGAACGTCGTGGCGCTGCCAGACATGCCTCTGCCAGTGTCGTTCCGTTGGGAGCTGTTCGGCATCGGTATGGCCAACACGGTCACTGCGATCTTGTACGAGAAGCTCATCGTGCTTGGCCCAGTGCGCGACTACTTCCGTGCCAAGTGCCACAAGGACGTGCTCCCATTGAAGTTGTAAGTTGTGTAACCCATGGAGTGAGTTGCGAGAAGCTTCTTATAAGTACGGCCAGATGCAAGTCGTAGCGAAAGCGGTGGTTTCCACCGTCTCGGACGGAGTGAAGAGAAAGCTCCTGTTTTGATATGTTTTGTTTTAAATACTACAACATTCATTTTCATTCCTCTTGCAACTCGTTCGTGCGCTATTCTCCGTTTAAATTGCATCCACCGCGACTGAGAAGACGAAAAACGGTTGGAGCGGACAGAGCTGCTCTGTTGTGCGACGAGATCAAGTCCGACCCTTGGTGTCTGTCGCGTTGACGCCATCGCCCTCCCTGATCCGAAGGAATGGGATGAAAAGAAGGAATCGGTGCTGTGCTTTGCGAATGATTTTTCGTTGTTGTTGGTTGCTTGAAGCGCGATCCGTCCACGGAATTCGTGCCAGATTTTTATTCTTCTGGCTAACGTTGGTGCGAATCATGCCAGACTTTGGTGTCAGAAGGTGGATCTCAGCCACTTTAACCACCCACTCTCTTCACCTTACGAAGGTACCCTCGATGGTTGGGCCATCTTCCATATCACGCTAGCTGACGGGCGAGGACTCAGGTTCGTTCTTCCGAGAAGCTTCCAACCGCTCATGAGTTTTAATGAATTCATCCGAATCCACTCCTCCGCTCGTTTGTTTGGGTTGGATCTCTTTCGAGCTCGATCTGATCCGACCTTGAGCCCTGCACCACCGACTGACCTGGTGCTATTGATAGGAAGCTGAATCTTTTCGGCTCAGCCCTGAGCTCATGTGAGGTGCTGCAGGCTTGCTTGATGCGCGTCACTTGGAGTGAGTCAGGCCATATTTGGAGTCGCCTCCAGTAGGTCTTCAAATATAGACCTCGAGATCAGCCCAAAACCCAAAGCTCATGCCAATCTTTAGACTGACTGAAGATGGAAATAGCTCCAAGCCATCCCTCCTGCCTTGGCTCTGAGAGGAAGGTCCGAGAAGCGCCACCGAGGTGCTATGCTCCTCTCTCTCTCAATCGGAAAAGAGACTTCGCAGCAGCGAGTTGAGTTTTGGGTTCCGAGGGTTCGTTCACGCACGCACGCACGATGGCACCAGCGACGAAAGCCCAGGAGCGCTACGACACGCCCAACGCGACGGACGGCGAGGACGAGGAGGTCGAGATCGAGATCCGGAACCCGGCACGCTCTGGTGGCAGTAGCCACAATCACCACACGAAAGGCGGCGATGGCGCGCAGTCCACCATGTGGCTCCCGCAAGAGTCGAACGCGCTCGAGTACAACAACGGCGAGATGATGCCGGACACGCCCGTGAGCATGCGCCAGCGGGTGCGCAACTTTCTGCGCCTGCCCAACTCGGCGATCAAGGAGACGTGGAGCCGCCTCGACATCTCGGACGAAGGCATCTGCGAGCAGGAGGAGTACGGCGAGGCGCGCGACGGCGTGTTCTGGAAGTACGTGCACGAGACGCTCTTTGGGAGCAACACGATGCACGGCCAGCTCTGCGGCGTGATCCTGCTCCTGATGATCGCAGCGAGCGTGATCCTAGGTTTGCCATTGATACTGTTACTTGACGACGGACTACTGAAATGTTCTTTTTGGGTAGGTACTAACTCACTGCTGTTCTTGTCTGGTACTATTGAATATGTAGCCATCATGGACAGCGTGCACCACATCCGCGCAGACCACGGCGACTTCATCTACGGCTGCGAGGTGATCTTCACGATCGTATTCTCGGTCGAGTACGTGCTGCGCGTGAGCTGCCTGCGTGTGCCGCGCGAGTACATCTGCAGCGCCATGGGCATCGTCGACATCTCGTCCATCGTGCCCACCTTCATCAGTGCGTCCCACAAACTCTTGCTGCCTGTAGCTATTTGACTTGTAACTCCTCAAGCTATAACCTTACTCTCTCTTTCTCTCTCTCTCTCTCTCTCTCTCTTTGTTTGTTCTCTCCCTCAGCATTCTTCCTCCCACCGGCTCGTCCGCTCGCTGATTTGGCGACGCTGCGCATCTTCCGCGTGATCCGAGTGTTCCGCGTGCTTCGCCTCGTGCGCTTCGTCGACGCTGCGCGCGCGCTGAACGAGAACATCGACGCCAACAAGATGCGCGTCGCCGTGTTCATGTTCACGGCCTTCTCGATGATCGTCGTCATCGGGTGCACGATGTACCTGATCGAGGGCGAGGAGAACGGGTTCTCCAACATCCCCGTGAGTCTCTACTGGGCCGTCGTGACGCTCACGACCGTCGGGTACGGCGACATCGCCCCGCAGACCGTCCCCGGCCGCCTCATCGCCGCGGTCGTCATGTTCACGGGTTACGGCGTCATCGCGTGTCCGCTCGTGCTCAACACGCAAACTGAGGAGGAAGCGCTGCGCCTCAACTGCGAGTGCGTGCGCTGCTTCCGCGGGCTTCACCAGCAGGACTCAAACTTCTGTCGCCACTGCGGCGCGGCGCTGCGCCTTCCGTCGAAGACCAAGAAGAGCAAGAAGAAGAAAGCGGCGATGGCCGGTGCGGCGGTCGCGCCGTTGGATGAGGTCTCGTTGACCAACAGTGCGCAAGAGCTGCGAGAGCTCCGTGGCGACGGTGGTGGCGATCAGGAGCACGATCACAACAAGAAGAAGAAACGGTACGATTCGAACGGCAAAGAGGACAAGTTGTTCGCCGATGAGGGGGAAGAGGAGGAGAAGAAGCTGCGCGTTCTGACAGGACAGGAAGCCAGCATGTGAGCTGATGTGAGACTCGCATGCGAATCTCGTTTTGGAGGTCTGGACTACTTTCAAGTTGACGGCTTCAGAGTGGTACCTACCTCCGACAACTGGTACTGCACTTTTTATACACACTAATAAACAGTATTTATGAGCTTTTCCTGTTGATTGATTTCGCAAGTAAAACAGTGTTTGATCTTTCATCACGAAGCTATGGAGTGTGCATTGAATTTGCCATCCTGCTCCGCTTGAAAGACAACACGAATGCTCCGAGTACGTTGACGATTCGCGCCACATCGCTCACCTCTTCGTCACAGATTCTCGAATCTGCGACTGAGGGATTGACTGTGAAATGAGCACTAAGGTAAAAAAAAATGGTGGGGAAATCTCACCATTCTGCCGTCAACGACGAGAGATCCATCCAGGAAATGGTTGGAACGGCATTCAAAGAGCGGAAGAAAGAAAATACCAGCGTAGAATATACGGTAAGTGGTGCATCTGATTCATCAATGTTAGGATGCCAATGGTAGCTATATCTGATTCGACTAAACAGAAGACCGCGCTCTATTCAAGCATATTTAGCAAATGGTGCTGTGTGGAGAAAGACGTCACTCGTCAAAAAAATCACAGCCACCCTGCGGTGGATCCGCGCTTCTCCAAGGCGCGCCAGGCGCTCTCGGTGATCTTGACGCACTCGCTCCGACGCAACAAGTTCCCGGAGCTCAAGACTGAGCTCTGGCGGTACGTGTTTTGCTCAACCATTGTGCGTGGACACATCTACACAAGGGACCAGCTCAACGTGGAGAGCTGGATCTGGATGGCCGAAGACGAGAGCTTCCCGTTGTTCGAGATCAGTGTGGGCAACCGCAGTAAGAGCTCTCTCTTGTACGTGAACGAGCTCTTCAAATTCCTGACCACATCGCCGGAAAGTAGCGGACTGGATGAGCACTTCGCGAGCCAGTGTCCTGGGATCGCGCCGAACAAGATCACCATTGGGCTCAATTTCTCGCAATGCAAGTTGACGCCCGAGTTTTTGCGCCTCGTTCGAGAGATGCTGGACAAGGTGTACGTGAGCCCACAGCGTCAATTCAAGATCAGATCGTTGGATTTGAGCAGCCAAGTGATGACCACAGTGCACCTGGCGCTCATGCCTTAGATCCTCAAGAAGAATCGCGAGCTGTACAAGATCGAGAGCGTGCGGCTGCACAGGATTCTCCGAGCGAAGCCGTCGACGGAAGAAATCTTGGCGGCGAGGAGTTTAATGGGCGTTGCGTTCGCGCCAAGTGCTGGCGTAGCTAAAGCAGGCACGGACCAGCAGAGCGGAGGTGGTGGCAGATTGCGAAGGTTTGACCTCAGTGAAACTCCACTTGGAGTGCAGGGCGTTGCCGCGTTTTGCTCTGCGCTGCGGTATGGGTGCCAGATAGAGTCGCTGACTATCGTCAGAACACTCAAGAAGCTCGACAAAGCCGACCGAGAGCAGTGCTGGCGACGGCTCGCGTATGGCATTTTCTACCCGCGATTCAGAAAACTCGCTGCCAGGAACAAGTTTCGGTCGATCGACCTCTCGTACTCTCCGTTCGAGATAGTGGATGTTGCAGCTTTCATCAAGACCATGTCAGACCCGGCAGGCGTGCTCGTGTATCAAGGAAAGCTGACGACGTCTCAATCTAAGAAAGAGGAGCTCCTGCTTTGCATCATCAAGCAAGGCGCAAAGTTCTACCCAATGGCTGATGTTGGTCAAGATTCGATACATCAACTCGCAAATGAAACGGAGCTGGAAGCTCTTGCGCAGCAAAAAGGTTGGATGTGTGCTGTGCTCCTCGGTATTGGATTGGGGTGGGTGGAGTATGGCGAGTAGAACAGTGAGAAACTGTAGCGGAGTCTATAGGAATGAAGTCACACTTTGGCGAACTGGCAAGCAGAAATGACTTCTGGGTGAAGCAACGCCACTTGACTACCGGGTGATTGCTGATTTAGGTTATCGTGCCAAGGCATGCATCCAATGGCGTGAGGTAGTTTACCAGTAATTCATGTCTGCAAATTTGAACCAATATATTCCTATGGGAAGATGATCGTAAGGAGCTTTGGGAAATGATTGAAGGCGAATCATCGCTACTAACGAGCCGCGTCCAAGAAGAAATCGGTCTATGAAAAAACGAAAACTCTGGTTGAGCCTTGCCGAGCTCCTCTATCTGTATATTCTATCGCCTGCAAATCCGCTCAGTAGTCTCCGTCGGACGAATCACGCCACATGATTCTTCTGCGCACTGGGGTTCCCGCGAAATCAAAGATCATCGCCACCAAATTCGTATCCAGCACTGATCTCACAGTGCCGAGCGCTGATTCGTGTGTCAGGGCATCCAGAAACGCAATTTTACTGCGCAGGGGTCCGACGATTTTCAGAAGTTGGCCTTGATGCCAGTGCTGAAAGTGCCGGAGAAGCTCCGCGCTGTGCAGAAGTTTCAGTGGATTCACGAGCTCAACGACTGACAGCGTCTTGTTCGCCACCAGCATCTTGTGGATGCCCTCATACGCTTCGAAAGACAGTGTGCCACTGACAATTCGAAGCTCTTGTAGCGCTGTTGCAGCTGCCGGCTGACCTTGGGATGACAGCGCGTCTGCTAGCTTGTAGGCGTCCTCGTCGTTGAACACCGTATCGTTCATATTCAGAGATACCAATCTCTGGAAGAACGGTTTGTGTCCTTGAGTGAGGAACGCGTCCATACTGCTGCCTTGAAAGCTGCACCCTTCGATGTCCAAGTGCTTCAAGTTGACACAGTGCGTCTGGATGTTCTTGATATCGATCGTGTTGTACTTGAGACTGAGAGAGCTGAGGTGCCGACCAACGCATTCCACAAGCGTCGAGATCGGAGCTTTCTTGGATGAAAGGCGGTGGATGGTCAGTTCATACAGTGTGTCAATCTGGGAAGCATAGCTGTTCCCATGGTCCGAGCTCACCACTTGACTAGCTTGAATCCATCCAAGACCGAATCCAGGAAAGACGACGCAGACCCAGCCATTGACGTCTCTCACAAGCGCTTCCAACTCTTGCTCACTGTCTAAAGAGGCAATGCACTGCGACGTCGTGGACAGGGTTTCATAGATCAAGGAGCCTTGCTGAACTAGGCACAGCTCTGGTCCTGCGTTCGTTGATCCTGACACACTTTCAGGACGTTTCCCATTGTACACCAACTCGGCTGCTGGGTCTCGCAGTGTGTGCTTGATCGCCTTTGCGTCTGCGACTCGGAGTTCGATCCTCGACAGTTCGATCTTCTCGAGATGGAAAGCCCGCTTATGACGCTTGGAGCGAGGGTAGAAGAGCGCAAACGCGAGCCACCGCCAGCACTGTTGTCTGTCGTCAGCGCTGACACGGTTCAGTGTCGAGAGCAACGAGAGCTCTTCGACTGGACACCCGTACCGGAGAGCTGAGCAGATGGCCGCAAAGTGCTGCAGCCGAAGCGACGAGTGGTCGAACGACAGGCGCTGTAGCACAAGCTCATGTGATAGTGGTAATGGTGATGGTGGTTGGTCTGAAGGCTTCATCAAGCTGCTTTGCTCTGTAAAGATGCCTCGCAATATCGTCGTGATCTTGTCTGCCTCGTCACTGTCTCGTTCGCGTGAGAAGAAAATGTCGTTCAGTTCGATGTCTTCGATGCGATACACACGCTTGTTCTTCTCAAGGAGCTCGCTGAGCAAAGTCAGTTGCTCCACATTCATCTGGTTGTTGCTCAAGTTGAGCGAGCGGATCGAGAACCGGCGACCAGGATGCGCGAACACGTTGTCGAGAAACTCGAGCAGCAGCACCAGCGACTCGGTCTCAAAGTCCTCGCACTGCGTAAACTTGAGTCCAATAGCTGGTAGAGCATAGCAACTAGCATGATCAGCATCTCCAGTAGCAGCACTCGTCATGAACTGGAAGAGCATGTCGAGCCTCTGCTTCGTGATCTGCATCTGGTGGAAGCTCAGCACGATGCGTGGGAATGCCTCGTCCTCCATCATCCACTTCTCAACCCCCAGCTGCAAATTGCTCGGCTTGTGGTACAGTGGGAAGATCGCGGCCCAGAACTCGGCTTTGCCGGTCGGGAACCCATTGAGCTCCAGCGAGCGCTGCTGGATGCGCGCGACCGCCTCGAGCAGCAATGGGATCTTCGTGTCTCGGTAGGGGGCGAAGCGGTCGACGTCCACGAAGAGTGGCGGAGGAGTGCGCGTATGGAGAGCAAAGTCCCAGCCGGTGCGAGGGCAGCGCAGGTACCGGGCGATGGACACGCCGCTCTCAACGAAGCCGTAGTTGTCCAGGTCGGCGCCGGACCTGCTCATCCTGGTGAGTCTCCTGTTGTGTGTGTGTGTGTGTGACCTGGATGGAATAAGAAACCAGCTGATAGAACCGTGGTGCTGAAATGCAATTAGTGACAATCCCCGTTAGAATGACACTACTGATAAATGACAACCAAAGCAACCTCGATTTCTTCACCCTCAGAATTGCTACCATTCTCTTCTCTTTACTGTTATCTGCTTGAGGCTTCCACTTATACTCGTCGTTGAACATGACGCCCAGAGGCTCTTCCCAGATGACGCGTTGCTGCGCGTGCTCCGCTGCAAATTTGAAAACCGACGACACCATCAGAGCGTCAAGAGCGCCGAGCGAGCTGCCGATCGAGGAGGATTCGTGTCGAACAACGCTGAGGAATGCTAGTTTCGCTCGTATTGGTAAGAACGAAAGCAGCAGTTTACCCTGCAAGTCGTCTTTGATCTTGTCTCACCCTGCCACCGCGAGACTGGCGTCGCCGTTTTCGGAATCACCCTCGTCTCCGTGTGGGTTCAAAACCTTGAAGTACCGAAGCATCTTGTTGACACCCAGTACACAGTACAAACTGGCATAGCCCTGGTGCTCCATGCCCTCTCGTACCATGCAGAGCTCTTGAAGTGCAGGAATTCGCTTTGGATTCGAAAGAGTCTGACTGATCATCTCGACCGCTGTATCGCCGAAACGGTTGTCAGAGATGTCGAGCGACAGCAACTTGGCTCCAAGAGATCCATCCAGGGCAGTCAGTAGCTGTCGGATGGCTCGATCGTCTAGTTCCGCCGAACCAGCTTTTGCGGTTGGGTAGAATTTCGCGCCTTGCTTGATGCTGCACAACAGGAGTTCGTCTTTCACTGGTTTACGCTTCGATTTTCTCTGATTCACAAGCTCGCCCGCAGGGTCCGACATTGTCCTCAAAGACGATGGTGCGGGACAGGAACGTCGCTGGCTGTGCTGTGGACGCTGCTCGATGCGAGAGGTCAGTCTTTCTACTCATTCTCATTGTCAGAATGGCAACTCACTTTGTGTTTTCTCTAACTTGTATATTCAGGTTCGTGTCTTCGCCTCAAGGCAATCTGGGACGCCAGATGTCTGTCAACGAGCTCAAGTTCAATTTTCTCTCACTTCAGCAAGTTAAGATCTGCCGATCCGATGTTGCTTGGATGAATCCATTCGTCCTTCGCCGAAGTGAAATCTCGAAGATGGTAGTCGCCTTGCTTGATTGATTGAAATCTGAAAATGGTTAGTCTAACTTCATCAGCCTCTCATTATGTTATCTGTACGTAGATCAAGCGAGTGCACACTGCGTTGTACCTGTGGAAGATTTACGCGCTCTGAATGGATGTGCGCACATTTTGTTGCCAGTCTTACTCTGCTCCGGAAGCTCAACATCGACTTGGCGCTCGAACGAGTTCAATTCGCCGCTCTCCTGGTCGACCAAAAGCCATCGGTGGTGCGGTTTCTCGAGGTGACCGGGATGATCGTGATGACGACTTCTATTACGTCGACAGTCTTATTGAACTTTTCATTCGAGATTCTGGGCGGCCATTTATGTGTCCAGTAGTCGAAGAGTTTGACGTAGAAGGCGACAGTGCCACTCATCACGAGCATCGTGTAGGTCAAGTAGGGGGAGTTCGTCTTCAGGATGAAGTTTATGTGTGGAGTGTGGCGTTTATTCACGGTGGCGTAGTTGATTATAGAGTTGAAGAGCTTGCTAGAGTGGTCCGACGAGATGGGAACCTTCTGATGCATCAGTTTATAATTGTATAAAAATCTTCATTGTTCATTCACACTTTTCTGTAATAAAACAGCGGCTCCGCCGTGATGGTGGTGGGGTCTCTGATTGGGGAAGAGCAGCGGCAGCTCCATGTCATGAGTGTGTGTCGTCTTGATCTGGGCCTGCAACAAAACAGCACACTCGTTAGTACAATGCGTAGAACTCACCGAATGTGTACGAGTTCACGGATGCGTACCAAAAACGATAATGGCAATGGAGATGAAAGCAAACTTCACTGCACGCGATCGCTCATTAAGTTTAGTGATTCTCTCGCTAAAGTTACGCAACAGCATTTCAACGGTCAGAAACTAACCACACCATACATTCAGTGTTTCTGAGAATCACAACAGAAAGTCAGTAAAAATCAAGCACAACAGGTCATACATTAGTTTTGCAACAGGTTTTAAATATCACCTCACCAAAGCTTTGAGCTGATTACCTCGGATGCACTGCCCACGCCTGAGTCACTTGAGACTCTCGACTCTTTCCTCAAATGAGTTGGGCGGCACGTGAGCTTCATCGACATCTTTGGCATTAAAGAGATCGACACCATTCTCCCCGTCGTTCTGCGTCACTGTGCGAATTTAGAGCACCTGGGTCTGCCCTGCAGCAATGTGTCGGACGATGGGGTCGACAAGTTGACCGGGGCTTTGAGCGGCGACCTTGGTGACCGCTTGCTGTCACTTGACTGATCGGGAACTATTTTGCGAGCGCAAGTGTCGAGAAGCTGGTTGCCTTTATCTCGAATCCTGCCAGAATCATATCACTGCTCGAGCTTCGGGTCTCTATGCCGAATATGAATAACCAGGCGTACCCCGGTTTCCATCGCGCACTTGAAATCAACAAGAAGTTGAGATATCTGCAGTTGGAAGATCCAGGTCCGCGTGCCAATGACGACGATGAAGGGCAGTACGACAGAGCTCTGAACGAGCAGCGACTTATCCAGGAACACGCCCATGGTGAGCTTCTCTTCTCACCACTTCCACTGAAGCAAAAGTTGGCATTTCTTAGCGCGACCCAGCACAAGTCGGTTGCTGGCACCGCTCGCCGCCGCCTTGACAGCTTCATGGTGTCATCGATCCTCCGATTTGCTGCGGATGAAGTTTGACGTTTGATTGAGTGGGACGAGTGCATCGATAATGCATTTTGACTAGGGATGGCGAAGATCCTCTTTGCAAGGGCTGTTTTGATTAATGTGTGAAGATTTACATCATTTTTGTCACGTGTTGCTCGTGTTGTATCGCGCTAATATGTCTGCCAAAGTACACATACATTCAGATAGCAGCCACATGTTCCGTTATACTTTTGAAATGTCACGAAATACTTGCTCAAATGAGTGGTCACCGATTTTCTCTGTCCCGAGCTTTGACGTTGGTGAAATGTAGTCAAATACACCCAGATCAGTGGACGTATATCTGCGGGGCTTCAGATTGAACTTTGCTTGATAGCTTAGCTGGTTTGCGTCCTCGATTTTGGCTTTTTTGTATTACTGGATGCGAACTACATACTTGAAGCATAGTCAGGAGGTGATGGCCCAAAAATATTTGACAATGCAAACAACATGGAATCAATTAGAGTTCTCACATCTACTATGTTGAACGGTTTTCTCTTTCAGCATCCCTCTTGATACACCGACACGACTCCAAACCATAAGCGTACAACTTGGCGATAAACCTCTTGGGTTTCATCAGTTTTGAGAATTCTTAGTCATGTGCTGGCTGTATTGACTATCAAAGGTTTGCGAATGCCTGGACAGTGATTCCCTTTTCTCCGACCATTTGGAGCCCATACAGTGCTGGGAGTTGTGCAAGGATTCAACAAGAGCGCGGGAACTTTCTCATCCTCTGCCCAGCCAAGCTCGCTAACAACTGGTTACCGAAGTTGTCGTTCAGCTCAATCTGATCTGCACCTATTTCACACACACGAAGTGCTTCCGTTACCACACCAGCGCAAAAACGGCAATGATGATTTATAAGTCTCCACATCTGCGCCATCTTTGAGATTGAGGTACGCCAGTTGCACCGCGGCATCCTTGATGAACGAGCAAGTTTAGAAAGGCGGTTTATCCTTATGATGTGCTTCGCAAGTTCAAATCAACACTGCTCCGGTGAGAAAACTGGACACAGAACCTATCTATCGTTTTGCCAAGGCACTCAAGGCGCTTTCAGTGGTTTTGGTGCTCTCGTTCTGGCTCAACGCGTTCTCGAACCTCAAGGTCGAATTCTGACGGTACGCGCTCTGCTCACGCATGGATCGTGGCAACGAGTTTCGAGATGAACCGTACGTGGACGACTGGATCTGGATGGCGGAGGACGAGAGCTTCCCCATTTTCGACATCGTCATGGACTTCCGTGGAAAGAACACTACCTCGTACTTGGAAGCGCTGTTCGCGTTCATGACCACGCCGCCAGAAAGCGAACTCAAAGAGAAGTTTGCGAGCGAATGCCTCGCGCTCGCACCGGACGAGATCCCTGGTGTTGGACTGGACTTCTCTACCTGCAATAAACTACCGCTCGAGTAAGTGCAACTCGTTCACGAGCTGCTAGACAGAGCGTACGCGAGTCCAAGGCGCCAGTTTGCAGTCCGAATGCTGGATTTGTGTGAACATCAGATGACCACGGCGCACTTGGAGCACGTGACGAGATCCTCAAGAGGAACCATCAGCTGTGCAGGATCGAGAACCTGCGGCTCGGCAAACTACTCAAGGCAAAAGCGTCGGCGGGGGGAATCCAAGTGGTAAGGAATCTGATGCCAGTGGTGTTTGAAGCAAGCATTGGCGCAAGTGACGCAGCATCCGGTGGTTTGAGGACGCTCTCTCTCAGTAGAAACTCTCTTGGCGTGCAGGGTGTGGCTGCTTTCTGCTCTGCACTACGCTATGGATGCCAAGTGAGGTCACTCGCGATCGTTGGCTCTCAAGAAACTCGACAAGGCGGACAGAGAGCAGTGCTGGCGATGGCTTGCGTTCGGTATTTTCTATCCACAGTCCAGGAAACTTGCAGCCGAGAACAAGTTCCGCGCGATTGATCTCGGAGACAATCCGTTTGAACCTGTTGACGTTGACGCGTTTATCAGAACGCTGTCGGATCCCGCTGGCGAGCTGGTGTATCAAGGTGTTTCCAAGCATCAACAAGCGAAAGACGAGTTCCTATTGTGCGCGATCAAGCAAGGCCCCAAGTTCTACTCGACCGCTGAAGCTGGACAACAGGTATTTCGTGAACTCGAGAGTGAGATGGTGTTAGAAGCTCTCTGTCAGCAGAACGGGTGGACGTGTGCTGTTCTCCCAGGTATCGGACTGGGGTGGGTGAAGAACGACCAGGTTATCAGCACGGAACACGAAACCATCGACAGCTCATATCGAGACGACATCGGCATTGAATGGGGATTCGCGAATTTGTCAAGCAAGCAAGCCTCTCTCCAAGCACTTTGCTTGTTCATTGAATGTGCTGGGAGCCACTTGAGCTACTTGGATTTGGGGAACGTACGTATCGGCAGTGGCTCTGTGGGTGCGCTGTCAGCCATCCTCAAGCACTGTGTGAACCTGAAGCACCTCGTCCTCAGCCGGACGGAATTGACCGATCAATGCATCCTTCAGCTACTGAGTGCTCTGGAAGGGCCGCTTGGACACAAATTGCTGTCGCTAAGCATCTCCGGGAACGCTTACAGCGATACAACAATCAAGAAAACCGCGGAGACGCTCTTGAATCCAAAACAAATCCCTACTCTTCAAGACCTTCGCGTGGTGAGAAGAGGTATGGGCATCAAAGACTTCAGCAGCTTGCATCGTGCCCTGGGTATCAACAAAATGCTTCGGTACCTGGAGTTGCGGCGCTTAGAGTGGCGTATGATATATTCTTTTGACGGTGAAGAGTCTTCTGACGAAGAGGATGCTTAAGCCACTATTACTCCAATTCTCCAAGTCGAAGGTGGAGGCGAACCTTCCACTGCTTCGGAAGGTGAAGAAGGCACCGGTGCCACGGTGGTGACGTACAGAAGTATTGAGAAGGATTACCAGGGTGAGCTGCTTGCCTGCTCACTGCCATTGGATGCAAAACTGGCGTTTCTCAGCGTCATCCAGCACGAGTCCTCGACTGGCAAACCGCGCAGCGTGCTTGACGCGTTCGTGGTATCGTTCATTTTCAAGTTTGCTGCCGACAAAGCACGTCGCCGCATCTTTTTTGATGGACCTTCGGGATGGTAAGCCGAAAAACTATTTAGCAGCAGTGACAATATCTGGCAGCAGTACTAGCAGCAAGAGCACGGTCAGCGAGTAGCTCAGGCGGCAACATCTGCCTTGCTGAGCTTGTGTATGACTGTAAGTAGGTGAGGTTTGCTGTGAACGCGGAAAAATGCGTCATTCTTTTTGTTCATGCTAAATGAGTTATCATGACGCGCCAAATGCGGGATGGTGCACCAATTTCCGGCGCGGCGGAAACAAAGAAAACCTAGAAGAGCCTCTCTTCTTAGTCCTCCCATTCAATGTGCCCGCTGCTCCAAAGGCAGGGCCAATTGGCCAGAGAGAGAGAGAGAGAGAGAGTGGGTTTCTATTGTCTGGAGCCAACTCACATGATGGAGACGCGGTTGTCTGCAGCGCTGACGGCCATTGTCAGACTGAAGTAGCTCTCGATGCAGCTGAATGCAGTGCCGAGACTGAACGTCGCGCTCTGGCGTCGCGCCCTCGCATCAAACATGATGGTGGTCGAAGATACCAGCGCTGAGCGTGGGATTGTGCACTTGGCCAAGAAGAAGGACATTATTACTCATGACTGGATGTTCACAGACGAGAGCTTCCCGTGCGTCGAGATCAAGTTTTGACCCCCCAGCCGAAGTCAAATTGAGCGAAGCCCTGGCTGAGCAGATTCTCAGCTTCATGGTCACTAGAACAAAGTTCAATGTATATCAGCCAAGTGTCGAGCGAGGCTGCCCAACAGCACGGAGAGATCGCGTTCGGACTCGGGAAATTTACGCAGTGTAACCTCACGACTTTGTGCCTGGTGCTGGTTCTGACGCTGTTGGAGCAAACCTTTGTCCATCCAGCTCGTCAATACGGTGTCAGCGTCCTGGCTCTGAGCAAAATTGCGTGCCTTCGGAATGCTTGGAGTCGCTTTGCTTGGCGCTACGGTACGGATTGGCGCTGGAAGAGATATCTTTTCGGCACGTGGTGGCTGATCAAGTCGGTTCTGAGATGCACTGACAATACTGGCAAATGATCGCGTTTGGGCTGTTCTACCCTCGATCGAAGCGGGATTCGCTGACGCCTACGGAGTTCGGAAAGTCGATCTATCGACGATGTACATGACCGACACGGACATAGACACTATGAAGGAGACACTGTTCAATCCGCTGGCGTTGCTCAGCGATGGCACTGTGGCCGAAGGTGATTCGCTTGTGGATGCGAAGCTGGAGACAACCCTGGTCTGCGTGAAGGGTGTATCCATAATCCATTCCAGAGACGACCACAACTACGAAGTCGTGCTGGAATTTGACGAGCAGAGAAAGTATGAAACGACCGTCACACGAGACGAGTGGTATTGTGTGATACTAGCTTTTTTGGACTTGCCTGGGTGTACTTGACGCAAGCGATCCGCATCGAGGAAAACGAGCTGGGGCCAGTGCGGAACTTGGAACTTGCGCTCAGTGACCATCTGTGGGATATCCAGATCTCTGCAAGTTAGCGCGCGTTTATCGAGCTAGTTGGTATAAATTTGGCATCCATCACAGCACGTGACCACTCCGACGTAGCTAAGCATTTGGCGGCAACGATCTGTCAAGCTTGTGTGAATTATCGGCGAATTGACCTGGGTGGACACAGGTCCACTAACAGGACATTGCCCCATTGCTGAGTGCACTGAGAGGTGATCTTGGTGACCAGCTTTTGTCTCTGAACGTGATTGACACAATCCAGAACGACAACGTCGTTGAAGAACTGTGCCGTACCCTGACGACCTCGAAGCGCACTCCGGTATTGCGAGAGCTTCGCTTGGATGCAAACGGTCAGTATATTTCGTGTCTCCAACGAATGCTCGATAAGAACAAGACGCTTGCGCTCCTGGAGTTTAGCCTACCAGTGATCCTCGATGTTGGGATATGGACGAACACTCACTACCATAAGGAGCAAAACTGTGTTTTGCGCGCTGCATTTGACTTGTACCAAGACGAGGTCGTGCGAGGAGCGATCCCTCTGAGCGTCGAGCGTACAGCTGCGGTTGTGAGCGTGATCACATATGCAGCAAGAGCGAAGAAGCCGCGGAACCTGTTGGATTCGTATCTAGCCGACCTCATTTTCAAGATTGCAGCAGAACCAGTGCGACGACACATTTTGCAAGGTGAGGCTTACTGGAAGCACCAGCGAATAATGTGGAATCCAAGTTGATCAATTACATGCTCACATAGTATTGAACAATAATCGAGTATGAGTGTCTGGTTGACCTATTCATCTGATAACGCACAACATATAGAGCATATATGATGGGTGAAGGCTGTCAATGCGTGCGCAAGTGTTGCAGCCTTCTTAAGCACTTGAACAATCGCTTTTCGTCTGTCAAACTCGCCATTTATCCAACTTGTGAGGGGTGATATTTGGCGATTTTGGGTATCGAGTATCAAGTTTCGAAGAATTTATCAACCTCCTATAGTAACAGTAGGGAGAGAGGACGGTGGATCGATTTTATCAGAATTAGACAGAATATTGACCTTGGGGGGATTGATTTGGGGAGGTTTGTCTGATCAGCCTTCTGTTCTTTTTATCAAGCCAAAAAATAACTAATCTGAAGTTGCTAAAAGTTGCAGTTGCTAAAAAAGTGAAACTTTTTCCCATTTTGGGCTTGGTTCTTTCGTGCCAGCTGTTGATGTTGTAAAAACTGCCAAATACATTCTTACGTTTACCTCTTTAATATTTACCAAATCTCCGTGTAAATTTTGAATCAACATTTGCTTTTTAACGTAAATAAAGAGATGAAATATATGTACTTTAGCATTATGCAAGGTCATGAACCCCCAATTGATTACATTTCCCACATCAAGTCGGACACGAAAGCGAGCGAGCCTCTACATGGCTCCTACCAGCTGGGCCAGCTGCTGGCTCATTGCAATAGCTCCCATGCATGACACAGCAGCCCAAGCTGTAAACGCTGGACTATAATAACAATCCCAACGACGACGCAGACTCAAGGACCACCCCGCGCCACATGGCCGCTGGGAACAAACGGCGCCAACGAGCCAGCACCGCTTGCTCCGCTCTATTGTTTGACGCCCAGCACTCCCACCCAGAGCAATAGCGCCATGGGCTCGTTCCTTCCATGGCCATTGGCATTGTTCCATTTCGTTCGCCGCGCGCTCTTCGCATTAGCTTATCTATCGACAGCGGGCAATGGTGCAGTGGTGTCTAAGTGTGTGCGTGGCGCTGACGGCGCTGAGCTCCCCAGTGGCGCTGGTGCGCGCCACGCCGCTCGAGAGCAACCCGCGCATGGACGTGGGACCCATGGCGACGCTCGACTCGCACCACCCGGCGCGCGGCGCCGAGTACATGGAGGTTTCACCGGCGGCAGTCACGAACTTTGACACCGTGAACAGCGGCGACGGCGTCCTCCCGGGCGTGGTGAGTCCCGGCGACGACGCGCCGAGCTCCTCTGAGACGCGCCGCCTCGAGCTCCACGGCACGACGGACCTCACGCGCCTCGAGCTCTACTTCAAGAAGCCCATGGAGCGCGACCTGACCAAGCTGCCGACCAAGGCTGCGATCAACCCGATCCCGTGGCCGGCGAGCTACTGGCCCGTATACCAGGACTCGCTCAACTACAAGTGGCAGCAGGGACTCGGCACGCAGAGCCCCGCCCAGAAGTACGCCAAGGCGTTCAACCACGACATGAAGGCCTTCGTGGACAAGGTCTCAGCGATCAACGGCATCGACTCGCAGAAGCACCGCAAGGCGTGTACCAAGGACGACGACTGTACGCCGCTGAAAGACTCGAGTGTCTGCGCGAGACGGGAAGGGCAGACCAAGGGCTACTGCATCCCCCAGTGGTTCGGCATCTGCCACGCCTGGGCACCCGCTGCGATCTTGGAGAAAGAACCAAAGTGCCCAGTGACCAAAAACGGCGTGACGTTCCAGCCGTTCGACATCAAGGCGCTGATCTCACTCACCTACGACGGTGCGAGTCTGCCGACCGTGTTCACCGGTTCGCGCTTCAACGGACCGGACTCGGAGCCAAACAACACGGACGAGTTTGGCCGCTTCCGCGACCCAAAGCGACGGGACATCGGGCCGGGCTTCTTCCACATCGCAGTGACCAACATGCTGGGGCTTCTCAACCACACGTTCATCGTCGACGTGACCGCAGGACCCCAGGTCTGGAACCAGCCCGTGCGCAGCTTTGAAGTGCTCGAGATGGCGTGGCACACGCCGGCGATCGCGGGACAGACGTTCTACAACCGATCGACGTACCCGTTCAACCCCGACGCCAAGTGGCTGCTCCAGGTCAAGACCCGCTTCATGTGGATCGTGGAAGCCGGCGAAGACGGTCCGCTCGTGTCGACGGGGAGAGTGGATTCCCACACGCAGTTCGCCGACTACGAGTACCTGCTCGAGACGGACGACAAGTACAACATCATCGGTGGCGAGTGGCTCTTTGGGTCGAACCAGAACCACCCGGACTTCCTCTGGTTCCCAGCGGCGCAACCCGACCTGAACTCCACGACCCAAGTGGGGCTCGAGTACAAAGAAGTGAGGGAGCTCCTGGACAAGTCCGTCAACGGCAACTGCTAGTCTGAGCTACCCAGAGTACTCCACGATGTGGTGATTGTCTAAAATGTCGAAAGTGCTGTGAATGGGACGAGTGAGCTAGCTAATGCACATAATAATAAGCTGATTATTGTACGTTATGCGTGACGAATGTAGTAAGAAATCTATGTATTGTGCCAACTAGAAATGATGTTTCTCCTCTTGGTAGGTAGCCTTCCTCCGATGATAAGAGCTGTCAACCAGCATGACGTTTGCATGAGCTCCCCATTTGCGTCTCATCAGGTTAGATTCGTTGAAAAGAGCTCCTCGCAAAGTATCAGAATGGTCGATTGATCCAGTTCTGTTGTTTGGTGCTGATCCCGTAAAAGCGGTGGCGACCGATTCAACGAACCGCGAGGAGCTCCACTGTCCAATTGCTTGACGCGATTCCGTCACATGGCCTCACGTTGTGTTGTACCAACAGCTGCCACGTTGTCTATCGCCTTTAGCATGCCGCATTCCATAGTCAGATCAAGGCACTCTTTTGGCTGGTTCATCCCCCATCAAAACTGAATGGGTTCCCCCATTCAGACACGCGTGTCGTTATACAGCACGTGAGCTTGTCACTGACTACAGTAACAAAGTTTAGTTCTTTACATGAGACCTTGCAGCTGGGTGGGTGCGAGTTGCACCATCAAGTTCACAAGTGTTTACCCGAGCCACTGAAGTAGACGGCGAAGATTCAATGAAGGGCACGGTGGGTGTGACCGACCTACTCATCCATGCATCTCAAGCTGAACGTTAGCGACTGGTAGAGAACCGGACATGTTGGTGATTTGGTGCAGCGCAAGCTTCGCTGCTGATGTCCGTCGAAGGAAGAGCCTCAGTTCTCCAATCACTACCTCGACCGAAGAAGCCGCCGACCAACCTGACTCAGCGACTCCGCGCCAGAACAAAGAAGGAAACATGGCGAAATTCATCGTGTCGTGGCTGCTTTCGACTGCATTCGCGCTCCAGTATGGGTCGCAAGTTGTCCGGAGCTCTCCGATCGAGTACAACCCGTACACGCCCGTGGGGAACATGGTCGCGCTCGATGCCAATCACCCAGCGTTCGGAGCCGGGTTGCCAGACACCTCTGTCGCGTTCCGTCCGATGGCGCGAAGTCTTCCCGACTCACTGGCCGAACTGCTGGCTACAGCAGCGGAGAGCGCCGAATCATCCTCAACACGCACCGCAGATAACACTGAAGCAGCCGGCGTTGTGATCCCGGCCGAGTATGGAAACGCAACGATCGGAGTGCCGCTTCCGGGACGCAAGCTGGAAGTCGCAACGAGCGAAGACCTGGCTCGCCTCGAGACGTTCTTCGGCGTACAGCTGGTGTACAAGTTCAGCGAGTTGCCGAGAAAAGGCGCGATCGATCCGATCCCGTGGCCGAGCAGCTACTGGCCCGTGTTCCAGGACAGCATCAACCACAAGTGGGACAAGAAGCAAGCGAGTCCCGCTGAGAAGTACGCCAAGGCGTTCAACTACGACGTCAAGGCGTTCATGGACAAAGTGTCCGAGGTGAACGGAGTCGACTCGCAAAAGTCCAAGAAGGCGTGCTCGAACGACTTTGAGTGCATCTTCTCGGGCGACGGGAGCATGTGCGCCAAGCGAGAGGGGGCGTGGAGAGGCTACTGCATTCCCACGTGGTACGGGATCTGCCACGCCTGGGCTCCCGCAGCACTGCTTGAGCCAGAACCGAAGTGTCCAGTGACCAAGAACGGCGTCACGTTCCAGCCGTTTGACATCAAGGCGCTCATTTCCATGGCGTACGACGGTGCACATATTGAAACTGTATTCACGGGCACGCGCTTCAACGGCAAAGATAGCGAGTTCAACAACAAGGACCAGTACGGACGCTTCAAGGACCTCACGCGGAGAGACATCGGCGCCGGCTTCTTCCACATCGCGGTCACCAACATGCTCGGCAGTCTCAACCACTCGTTCGTCGTCGACGTCACTGCCGGTGCCGAGGTGTGGAACCAGCCGGTGCGCAGCTACGAAGTGCTCGAGGCGTCGGCGATCTCGCCGGCGGACGCGGGCCGCAAGTACTTCAAGACCAACAGCTACCCGTTCAACCCGGCGGCGACCAAGCTGCAGTTCGTCAAGACGCGCTTCAAGTGGATCGTCGAGTCAAGCGAGAACGGGCCACTCACGACCAACGCCGCCAAGATCGACAAGAGCACCAAGAGCGCCGACTACACGTACATCCTCGAGCTCGACGACGACGAGAACATCCTTGGTGGCGAGTGGGTGGACAAGTCCCAGGAGAACCACCCGGACTTCCTCTGGTTCCCGGTCGACAGACCCGCGGCGGACGCGATCACCGCCGTCGGACTCGCGTACAGCGAAGTGAAAGAGCTGCTCACCTCGTCTGTGAATGGCGCGTGCTAGAGGGAACGCTGTAAAACTGTTGGTAGAAAACAGGATCATAGATGGTTATGTGTGTTTGTATGAGTTTGTAATGTCGCCATTAAAGAGTACTATCAAATGAAGACGGAGCTCTCTATCGTACGTACTCCCTTGCCGTGCGCGCTATTTCAATGACGAAGTCGACTGCACTTGTTGTAGGTTGGCCCGTCGTGGCGGTGGTAGTGCCACACTCGACTTGCTGTGGAGCTGGTGAGCATTGTGGTCCAGTGAGCTGAGGCTGTACGCGACCGGCTTTGGCGTGAACTTCGCCACACGAAGCGTTGTCGCTGCAGGGTTTGACGCAGCATTCACAATTAATCCGACTGGAGCTCCATCGCCTTTGATTGGAGAAAGCCGCTGCTTCACCTTCTTAGCAGACGTCTTGCGGACATGGTGTCTCCGCAGCGCCGAGCTTAATGAGAGACGTCTCTCAGTCACCACTACGATGGCGTCCTGCGCGCTCGAACCACTTGGCGGCTCTGGGTTGACTGATGTTGGTTGTCTTTCAGGCGAATACTGGGTAGCGACATCCTCCAATTTTGTCTCCTCGTCCTGGATAAACTCGTACTGGGCACGCGTCGGCCCCGTGAGAAAGAACGACTTGGATCTGGCGGCTGCACCGAAGCCCCGCTTTTCGCTGATCGATTCCAAGAGATGCTGGAACGAATCACAGTTGTCGCCAAGTTCTGCACCACTATCATCAGGGTCATCGTCTTCGTCAACATCCGAGTCCCCATCACCACCTTCTTCATTCGAGTGTTCCTGCTTCCCAGCGTGATTGCTTTCATTTGAATCATCAGTCTCTCTTTCATGTACAGAGAACGCACTCTGCTTCCGTCTCGACTCGACACGATCGAGAAAACCACCAGCTCGATGTCCACTGGCAGAATCGTTCTCATCAAGTGATTCCAAGTGGCGTGTTGACTCGGATGGTTCGATGCTGTGACGGCTCACTTTAGCTCTTGAAGCCTGCGATCTGTTATTCGTCACTGGTACTGAAGCGGTGACTGGTATTCCACTAAAACTTGAAGTTGCACGTCCTTCAAACGATTTCGAGAGCTCGTTGAACTGCTCAATGAGCGTGTCGACCATTCGGATCGCTCTCGACGGCTCCATCTTCTGTCCGGACGCCATGATCGCCAGCGCAAACCGAGTGTTCGGCTCCACAGCGATCACAGAGATGTAGAAAGGGATAGCAAGGTCGTCCTTCTCTCTTTGTGTACCAGCTCGAGCTGAAGAGACACTGGCACTGGCGACAACTCTCGTCAGGTCATGCGAATAGAGCACCAGTTTCTGTCCATCGCCCTCATCCAGCCCCTTGGACTTCTCCACCGAGCGCCACATGAAGTCGCTCACGCAGGGCACTTTCGTCTCGGTGGACATGAACACTTCTGCCTCCCCATGCGGCACGTGCAGTCTCAGCGTCAAAATGGATCCGTGCACGTTCGGGTTGTACTCAAAAAAGTAGTACTGCGCCTCGTGGACTTTTGAGAACTCTCCCTGGACGCTCACACCAAAGCGGAGCTCGTTCTGGATCTCCTGACAGCTCTCTCGAGCCATGCGGCGCAAGCGGAAGTTCGCTGAGTCCGCAGTGCTTGAGGATGAGAACTGGGACTTATCTGCACTCCCTGAGCCTACTGCTGAAGCTTTTAGCACCACGCTCTCTCGCCTTGACTGCTGCAAGCGAAGCGTATCTTGCGCCTGCTGCTCCTGACGCTTCTTCATCAGCTTGCTCTGTAGTTCCTCTTGTATTCGCTGCGCTTCTTCGCGACCCTGGAGCTCCTGCTTCAACGGGGAGAACATCGCTGACTCCGCGTGGTTGAAGAACGTAAGCCATTTCTGCTGCATTTGCTCTTCTGCCTCGGAGCTGAGCACAATGCCGTCCACCAGCAAAGAAGGGATCTTTTCGCCGTACAAAGCACGCTCATCGGCATCATCGTTTCGGCAAATAGCGGCTTGCGATCCTGTCTTTCGTCGAACAATACTCGGATTGGTGGCGTCGCGTATCGAGTTTCTCGTTGATGGGGCTCTACCCAAGTGACTTGCTGCAGCAGCTGCAAGTCCGTACGGACGCAATGAAGACCACAAGCCTTCGTTCATGCCACTGCGACGCAGTCGTGGCCCAAACGAAGCTCGGTACGCCTGGAGAGCCTCGGGTGTCAGCTGCAACTTGATATCCTCGACATTCTCTCCATCATCTTCCTCTTCAAAGCTATTCTCTCCACTTGTACCACCTCCTGCTGAGCCGGCATTCTCATTGGTACGTTTCTCTTCATCACTGTCGGAATCGTTGCTCGGATCCCACTGACCTGATCGAAACGGATTGTTCAAAGCCGGCGCAGTTGAGCGGAATGCTGGTTGCTGAGAGAAGCGGAAAGAATGATGAGACGCGAGTCCAGTCTCTTTGAACTGGAAGCTCTCGTCCTCCACTGAGCACTGTGGAGGATCCGAGGGCTTCGTAGCCTCGACAGCTCGAGTCGGTTCTTGATGTGTGTCTTTGGGTTTCTCAGCAGCAACCTTCTCGTCAACAACAGGGGGTCTTTGTTCTGCTTCATCTTCAACTTTCTCGTGAGGCTCGAGTGTAGAGGGCTTCAATAAAAGCTTAGTTTCGTGCAATTTCGCAGTTGACTTCTGAGGTTCCGGAATTTGGAGCTCGTCCTTTATCACACTGGCTTCGACAGTGTCTCCATTCAGGATGTCGCTCGTGAACGTCTCCTTGGCCGCGTTTTCGTGCAAAACCAAGTCGATGATCGGCTCAGCACCTTGATTCAGCACAGCGTCAACGTCCTCAGTTGTTCGTGGCGTCGCAGCTCCTGACCCATTTTTGCTCTCATCATCATCTGTTTCTTCTTGATCGCCCGCATCGTCCTCTGCATCATCGCCGTCTGAGATCTCACCGCCTAGACCGATTTCTGCCTCTGCTTCTTCGTTTTGCAGATCATTTTCCACTTTTATGATCTCCTCTCGAAGTAGCCCCACGGCATCTCTGTCTTCCTTCTCAGATACTACAGCAGTGACTGGTGGTGAAAGTTGAGCATCCGCCTCAACTGTGACACTAGGAGAAACCACTGCTTCACTCAGCTCCGAGGCCTTTGAAATGACTGGCGCGTCCAGTTTCACGACTTCTTCGACACCACGGATCAAACTCTCGTCTTTATCGCTAGGAGCAGATTCCCACTTGTCAGGCACAAGCGGCTTTAAATCTCGGGTTTGGTCTTTGATGATGACCGCAGCTTTTTCTTCAATCTGTATACTCTCCTCAAGCTTGAGTTTGTTCGCTTGAGGAGAAAGCTGCCGGTGCTTGATAGTCTCTGGAGAGATGACATTCGCTGGGATCAACGGTTTCCCAGAATCCTTCTCGATTTTCGGAATGACGACGATCGTCCCGCTCTTCTTTCTTTTCACTGGCTCCGTGACGGTAGGCGCACTTGAAGCTGGCTTCGGAGGCGCATCCAATTGTTCAGTACCCGTCTGGGTCGCACTTGTCAAGAGTCTTGAGCTCTTTCGACCCTTTGGGTGATCGTTTCGATGCAGCAGCACCAGAGAACTGAGAGTGCTCTTGGCGCTAGGAGTCGCTGCTTTATCCTCGTCCGTGTGCTGCAAAACCGGAGGAGGCAGAGCCGCTATCTGACTCGCACGTTCTTTATCCTCGTGCCCTTTCAGGATCTCCGAGTGCCAGTTGTACGCTGCCGCATGGTTCTTCTCGTCCACCGCTGACGAGTGCGTGATCCGGCCAATGATGCGGTGCTCAGCTGTAGCGTTCACTTTCGACGGTATCTCCAGTCGGCGCTGTCGTGGTGAGACGAACGGGAAATGGATGTACATGCTTGAAAATGCCGAGCTATTGCCTCGTGTGGCATTTGCTGGTTCGGTGTCGATTCGATTTGAAAGGTGACAGCCCTCGCCAACATCCCGGTCCGCTTTGAGCGACGACACTACATCGCCTGACCGGTGTCCACCAGCGTCTTGCTCAGAAAGTAGGGCGTTGTTTGTAATCGCAGACACCGTGATGAAAGCACGCGATTTTTCTCTAGGGCCCATGTGTCGAACGCCAACCACCACTGGAGCAACTCCATGCGTTCGTTGTCCTCTGGTGTCACTGGAGTCGCGGGTAACTGGGCGAAATCGATCCATTGCAGATACGCTCGCACTTTGCCCCAAAGCAGGCGACGACCCCTCCAAGTAGATATGATCTTTGGGATCGATTCGCTGCTCTGAACTCAACAACTCTTGCAAGGAGAGCGACTTGCCAAGCCCATTCGGCATCCTGAACACACCGTCGTGAAGACCACCGACACGACGCAGATGCTGAATGGCAGCGCGCTGATCAAGTGAGCTCTTCCCAAGCTGGAACCCTCGTGGGAGCATCATCGTGCTCGAGCGTTCCATATAGCACAGCAAGAGCCCGTGGAGATCCACCGAGATCTCCAGTTTGTAGTCTCGACAGAAAGAGGGTATCTCGCGAAACTTGAGTAGCGTCAGCGCCCTCACACCCACGATGTACAGCATCGCCCAGAAATCGAGGTAGCAAATCTGTCCATCGCCTTCGACATCTGCAAATCGTCGCTTGGCAGCTAGAATCGTGTTCTCAAACGTCAGAGAGACCTCACCAGCTGCGGCGCTCGCAGCTTCCTCGGCTGTGACGTTCTCATTCGGCCACAGATACCGCAGCTTGCGAAGGATACTCGTGAAGTCGTCGATCGCCATCACGCCCTCGCGATCGTGATCGTTGAAGATGAAGCAGCTTAAAATCAAGCGCAGCTTCTCAATCACCTCAGCTCTCGTATCTGACGAAGCACTTGGGACACCTTCCAAGAGCGGCTGCGTGAAGAGCGTTTGCTCTGCGACTCGAAACTCACTGTGCTGCTGCTTCCATTCTCCGACCAGCAGCCGCAAGAAGCGATGGATCTCGATCCATTGCGCTACGCGCCGACTGCTGTTGTCAACTTCATCCATTTCACCCGCAACTTGAGGTTTTGTCAGAAAAGCCTGCGCGTATTCACCAGTGTACATCAAGATGTTGCGCAAATACCCCGGGCTGACGAGGGGGTACATCAGCATTTCCTGGGCACAGAGAAGCGCGTTCTGCAGACTCACGAACTGCCAATGCGTCCGCTTCCCGTTCTCGACTTCCATCGGAGTGTCTTGTAAATTGTACCCTGCGTCGTGGTTGCTTCCAATAATGAGATCGCCGTTAACCACCATGGCTCTCGAGAAGAACCACGAGTAGCAACAGACACAGAGTGCTACCATTTCGTTCGGAACGTGGGCGTCGCTGCTTGATCGGTCTTGAGCAAACGTCGCTAGAAGTTCCCCAAACACTGCGATCGCATCGATCTCTCGAATGTAATGCGTGACTGACACCATGAACAATTTGATTTTGTCTTCCACGACTTTCTGCATACCGAATTTGTTCGTAAACACTCGATACAGCGTACCATGAATCGAGAAAGTCCCTCCTGACCCACTGGAATCCTTGTACGCGCTTTTGAAGAGAAGCGAATGGCTTGACGCTAGCAACTCATTGTAGACCTCCACAATGACTCCCAGGATCATTCGGAGCGAAAAGTGCGGCTTGTACCCTTGTCTCTTCAGCGTCAGGGCGTGGACTCTCTTCTTGCAGTGGTCGCATTTTGCAGTCTCCTCTTCAGTTTCTCCCTCACTCCAAAGCACTCGGAGTTCCGAGCACGGACTGCACCAGCAGTAACCTCTCGACCAGTGCTCTTGAAAGCAGTGGGAGAGTTTGAGTCTGCGGATCAGATCATGGTCTGGGAGATCCTCTGGGCCGCTAGATTTCATGCTCTCCGCCACCGACAGTTTCCGGTTTTTCCTTCGCTTTGGAGGCTGGTTTTCAACTGAATGATCGCCAGCATCTTCAAATCCACTGGTCAGCTTTGGCGTGCCGCTCAATTGGTCGACTCCAGTAATATCAGTCAACGATTCTTTCGGCGGAGACACCGCCTGATCCGTTGGTACTCGGATCGAGGGGCTCTTTGGGCTTTGTGAAGCTGGTATCAGGCCACTGGGCTGCTCGGCGAATTTGCTAGATGTTTCTTGTCGCTTCTCAGACTCGTTCTCTTTTGCTGAGTCAATAACCTCCCATCGAATAGACTTTTCACCGAGGATGTTGAAAGTGATGACTGCTTTGCGATTCGCCTTCTGCTTTTCAGTCTGTTTCAGTATGCTGACTTTCTCCTGTTGTGCGGATCTTTCCATTCGTTTTTGTTTCTTGTCGGATTTCCCTTTTCGAGCCTCAGAGGAACTTTGAATCGCGAGCAGTATTTCGCACGCGTCGTAGACGCTGAGTCGAGTTTTCAGGCCCATCTTCTGTTCTTGCAAGTGCTTTCGGATTGCAAAGTCGGGTCGCTTGATGATCGCCAGGCGATGCGTCGAAAGAAAGTGCGTCAAGTACTCGGCAGAAATGGTGCCGTTCGTGCCGTGAGACTCGATGTACTCCTGTAACTTTGCACAGAGCTCGTCGCCTTGGATTGCAGTTATGCCCTTGGTGTGAGTCTTCTTTCTGCTGTTGAGGGGAGTATCAGCGTTTCTCACAGCAGTCGTTGTAATTACTGGCTTTGTTGTGAATTTGCTGGACGCGATGAGAGTACTTGGGATGGTGATCGCGTCCTCAGCTGCTGCGAGCGAAGTAGGAACCCTGAGAACGTTCACCATACGTTCAGCTGCTTCAGTGGCCCCCAGGTTGTCATCCTCTACCTCTCCGTCAGAATGGGTAGTTGGAGTATCAGGTCGCAACGAATGGTGATAGAATTCACGATCTTCGACTGATGGCGATAGTTGTTCGGCACCTCCAACGTGGTCCGAGTCAGAAGTCTCGAGTATCTCGGCCCGGCTCGATGGCGTTTCAAGACAGTATTCGAACGCGCAGATCTCGTTCGTAAGTGCGGCAACAGTGACATTCTGGACCGTCCCGATATCAACCACAGGAGCGCCGATGTCAAAGTAGCGCTTCTCTTCAACGGAATCCTCCTTGATCGACCAGATGATTGCCGTCATATCCAGCGAACTGGTCAGAAACTCGATGGTGTGACCCGAAGCGGACTGACTTGGAGGAAGAGATCGCTTGGCAGGTGCAATCCGAGTGATTCGCCGCTCGTGATGTGATGCCACTAGCAGCTCTGCACACGAAATTTTTCGCGAATCCAGTCTCCAAACTGCTAGCATGCCGTCGTCGAAGCCAACAGCCACAAACTGGTTCTCAGCTTCGCGGGGGTCTTCGACTACATCCATGCATGACGGCATGCTCATGTGCCTCTCGGTCGCGGTGTTGACGTATCCAAGAATCGCTAGGGACGGGACTTCCCATATCTTCACCATCCCGTCTGCACCTAAAGACACCAAGTGTTCAGCGCGATTCCTGTGCTGATGATGAAGCCGCGCGAACTGAACCACGTGTGCAGAGTGACCACTTTCGACTCGGATCTTTGACTCAAGCAGCAACTGGCAGCTTCCGCTCGTGGTTGCGTCTTCGAACGAAAACGGCACTTTCCAGCCAAAGATCTGACCATTCTCAGTTCCTGCAAAAATGTACACCGTCGATCGCCGAGGTTGGTTGACGCCAAATGCTCTGTCATCTGCTCCAGAATCATCAGCATGTAGCTTCGCAGCACTGAACTTTAGCAGTCCACCCCATGATCGCGCAGGTTCAACACTCGGTTTGCTGTCTGATGCTGCAAGTATTCCGGACTCGCGTGGTTCACGAGATACACAGTGAATGACGACGCCAATGGCAGTGACATGCGCATTCAAACGCGAATCTTGAAGCACCGCCACTCGATTGTACGTGTTCAACGAGTGGATTTCGACACCACCACTGCTCCAGCCAATTATCACAAAGGAACGCTCTTGATCCGCCGTCTGAAAGCACTCCATCGCTGAAATCGACGCGGATCTCTGCGACGCTGGCGGAATGAGCTGATGCAGGTAGCGCGTTTCTTGCGTGTACTGATAGCTAGAATCGAGCGTCAGTATCCGAACAGAGCTGAATTGGTTTCCACTCAGCACAACCAGTTTTGGAGCTGAGCGGTGCTCAACGATGCGGATGGTCGAGACGTCGTCGCCATGTGGAGTCGCTTGGAGCACGAGCATCACGGTCTGCACTTTCAGCACATGAATCACGTCCTCTCGCAACACCAGCAGCAGGTTCTCTGTGAAGCCGCCCATGTCGATGTTGACAAAGAGGAGCACAGTACATAACGCGCTTTCTAGCAAGGTCTTCTTCTTCTTCAAAGCCGACTTGCTCTGCTGTCCTGGTTCGGTGGAGTCGCAGTTGTACGACCCAACGAGATCAATCTTTGCCAGCTGCTCACTTGAAGGAGCACTTGCAGCCTGAAGCTCCAGTTCTCGAGGTGAAGGACCCGACTGATAGCCTGTCTGGAACCGCCAGTGCTTGACAACGCCGCTATCTCGATCTGCTGTAATCACCATGGCTTCGGTCGTTCCTCGCTGGTCAAGCTCGGCGCTGTCATCAGCAAGGGGAGCAGACACTTGAAGCGAGCTGATCGGGTGCCCATGCCACTTGGAGGTCTCTGGCTCCAGCGGCACTGACCCAAGTCCATAGTTCCTCGCTCGTTTCCTAGGCACAAAAGAGCTGCTCGTGGTGCTGACATTCCACACGCGCAGCGCTCCACTGTCATGACCAGTGAACAGCCACGTCGAGCACGGCGAGAGCGTGATCGTAGTGATGAGGTCGTGGAGCATGACGCGGCGTATCAACTCGAGACATTGCTCGGAACTCTCTCGCCACTCGACCAGGAAGCTCTCCATACTGGCGCCTGAGCCACTGCCGACAGAAACGTACCCGACACCAAACAGCCGCGTTAACCGCTTCGAGCCGCACACCAAGCTGATCGTCTCCGCATGAAGCAGCGATGGCCCTGCTTTCTCAATACAGAGCATCGTCCGCTGCTGCGGTTCAGTTGGCTCTTCCTCTGCTGCCAAGATGTTGGTTGACGAACGCGACTTGCCCACTTTGAACTGGCGCTTCGAGATCTGCAGAACATCAATTTGGTTGTACATCGGCCCGCCTTCCATCAAGTTCATCCGCTCCGACTCGGCGCTCTGGTCACCGTCGTCTATCTCTCCAGTCTGGAACGACTCGCTCCTTGGCAGGTTCTTGGTCCCAAGTACGTCACTGTTACTGGTAGTATTACTAGCACCGTTGATACCAGATTCATCCGTTCCCTTCCTCTGCACTGCAAGGGCAATGCGATCTGAGCTGGCTTCGTAGAACATACACCGCAGGCGATGGCTCGTCGGTCCCGGGTAGTTCACGAGCTTCTTGAGCGTCGCTGGCTCGAGAAAGAGCACGTTGTACACCGCCTCGTCGGGATCACACAGCCGACGCTTGGTCTTGGCGTGTGACAGCGGAACGCTCTGTGCCGTGTACACGCAAATGTAGACGTCGGTCGCCTTGGAGTACTCGAGCGAGAGCGAGTGGACGATCGGCACGTCCGGGTCCTTGGGATTGCTGTTGGTCTTGCTCTTCTTATCTGTAGGCTGCGCTTTATGAGCTGTGGGCTTGAGTGGTGGAGGTGGCGGCGGGTTGACCTCGTCAAAGAGCCTGACGCTCTTGATCTCTCGGCGCAGCGAGAAGAGCCGCAGCGTGTGCGGCGCCAGCGCGCTCGAGTCGTACGAGAGCACGTGGTGGCGCGTCGCGTCGTACGTCGCCGTCTGGAGCGTGATGCCGCTGCATGAGAGCTGGTGGCGCAGCTGTAGCGTCTGCTTCACCGCCGCCATGACAGATCAGCGTGTCGATCGATGGGAGGGAGATCAGCGGACACGTAGACGGAGAGGGACGAGGGTGTGGAACAGTTGAGCCACCATCACTTCATGCAGTCGGCGGCGTTGGCTTTGGCCATGTCATTGTGCTTTGTTGACAGCGGATGGGATGAAACGTTTCTATTTCGACGTTTCCGACACGGTTGATCAACTTCGACGATGTCGACAAAAAACAGACAAATTCGATAATATCGACAAGTCCACACAGCTTTCTCTCTGAAAAGAAGCAAACACCACAACAATTTCAAAAAGCAGCACACAAGCAACAGCGACGACGAAGACGCAGTAGCAGCACCACCACACGCCCCTGCGTTTCCGACAACTACCGACAACTACTGCCTCTTCAAGCGCTCGGTCGTCCTTACTGAACCCCCCCTCTGGCCCTACAAAGTCACACCGCGTACGGAGCGATGACACACAGTGTGGAAGCGCTACAAGCAGAGAACGACCGTGTTTTGGAGCAAGCTGCGAATCTTCGGTGCATGCTGACATATAACATACCCGAGACGTTTCCGCTGGAAAGCGCTCAAGGTGTGGTCTATCTGCTTTTCAGCAACTTCTACGAGGACCAGCTGATCAATCCCATCCTTTTTGCGGCTCTGCGAGCGTTCCTCTCGCTCGCGAAGCGGTACGCCGAGTTGAGTCGTCATCCGCAGCTTCAAGACGAGTTCGTCAAGGGAATGGGAAGAAGAAGCATGGTAATCATTGGCGCCTACTTGCATCGATTGTTTGGAAGGGAAAGCCAGCGTCCGATTTCGCTTTTGATCAACATCAAGCACGTCTTGATAGACACGCTTATAGTCGAGCTCGCGCGCCTGATGTCGGGGAGATGGCTGCTCGCCCCGAGTCTGATGGATCACCGAGCAACTCAGAGGCGGTGTTTCAGCAGGTGGTGTCGATACAACTGAAAGTCGAGTTCGTGGAGAATTCGGCAAGTCAATCGTTGCTGTCGATCGAAACCTTTCTCGATCACGTCTACGCAAACCCCGATCGACACTTTTCGATCGACTTGCTCGACTTGAGTGGCAACAAAATGAGCGCTGCCGAGCTCGGGATTGTGACGAGGATCATCAACAAGAATCGTGATGTGTATCACATCAACACTGCTGCTCGATAACCTGCTCGGACAACGCACGACACAAGCAGCGCGCTTGAGTATGATCAAGACGATCAACGCGGGTCTTGGCGACAAGGAGAGCGGTCGGAGCTTGAGCAGCTCCACCCCGTCGCACCAAGCACCACTGGCGCAGCTCTCAGTCTCGGTCAGCCGTTCCTTGTCCAAGCAGTTCGCGTCGATCGGGTCACAGCTACGTTATGGATGCCCAATTGTCCACCTGAGCTTCACGAGTACCGATACTCAACATTGCAGCGAGGAATTTTGGGCTTGGTTAGCGTTTGGGATATTTTGTCCTCGACCAGCCAAGTTCGAAGACGCGTTCAAGACCCGCAAACTCGAGCTCTCCTGGTACACAGTTGACGACCAAGCGATTGCCGCGTTTGTTCAAGCACTCGAGAACCCAAGAGCAACGCTTTTACACGAGAGCACTCAACCGCCGGCGGATGCGAATCAAGCTACAGGAATTACGCTATGCGTTCTTCGAAAAGGAGCCAGCGTGCACTGGGAATCTGAGTGCGCCTGTGTCGTGGAAGAGGAGCGCGACCTTGAAGTTTTGTGTGAGCAAGACGAGTGACTATGTGTGGTTGTTCCAGGATTCGGCCTCGGGTGGGTGTCGAAGCGCCAAGTGGTCCGCATTCAGACTCGGTACGCAAGCGGGAAAGTGAGAACCAACTTTGAGCTGATCATGGACCAAATCAACCTGACGCCTGGCACCGATTTAGTTCCGCTGTTCAAAGCCATTGGTGATCGACTGACGTCGCTGGCGCTCCGGAGGTGCCGTGAATGCGCCGGCTCGCTGATCGCTGCAGTATTGGACAACTGCGTGAACCTCACTTGCCTCGACTTGGAAAGAAGCACGCTCAGAACAGCGGATATGATCGCTTTGAAGGACCACCTGCGCGGCGATTTCGGCAAGAGAGTGGTGTTCCTCAACCTCAAGTCCTTTTGGAAGGATACAAAGTTGCTTGATATGATAGAGGTTGTGCTCCAACCAGGACAGCTTCCTCGACTCCAAGAGCTACGCCTGCATCGGATTTCCAAGGAAGACTTCGAGTGTGTTGCGGATTGGCTCCATACCGCATTGGAAGGCAACAACTGCCTCCGGCTTGTGGAGGTGACCAACCCTACCCATTTCAGGAACCAGTATGACTCCCGGAATCACCCAGAGTACATCAAATTACTGTGCCTCAGAGATCGCATCAATTTAACGTTCAACGGTAAGCTCCTGAACGGCAGTGACAAGCTAGCGCTGCTGAGTGTTGTCAAGGAGTTTGAACTATCCCGGGGTGTCGGTTTCGAACAACCGGTCATCAAGTCGATCTTCGAATTTGCTCATTTCCGAGTAAGGCGCATCATCGACTGGACTCCTCATGATAGTGCTGCATAGTTGATTTGCATCACTTCATTTTGAGTTGTCCTTCTGTGGGAGTGAATAGTTAGTCTTGAACTTTGTTTTTATTTGCGTCTAACTGTAAATACACACACTGTATATGACTTCAGCCAAATTCTTTGGACTTTGTGCTTAGCGAAATCCATACCTACTTTTATTCGCGGGGATTCAGTCCGATTGTTGAATTTTCGGCACTCAAAGGCTGCTTCGAATCCAGAGCAATGGCTATCTTTCGCTTTCGTGAAAGAGCCAAAATGTAAATTCCTTTGCAACCTCCGGTGCCGGAGCTGCAACCCGCTGATAGAGATTGGCATTAAATAATTGACCGTGTACTCACTCATATACCCTTTCGTTTACTTAAGTACTACGGTAACTACATTTCCATGGATTGGACACCCGATGCAATAACTCGTGCTCGAAGGCGAGCGAGGCATAAGGAACCAACCGATCATTCGATTGAATGTCCGGTGATATTTAGGTAAAATGGTTAAAAACCTCTTGGTATTGTTCGTCACAGTATCACAGAAGCTTGCCCTCGCATTGATCATTTGTGTACCCATTTCCAAAATCAAAGATCTTTCTAAAATGTGGCAACGCCCTATTTATGTGGTACACCTTGCTCAAACCCAATGTTGCATCACTTCTTACAAAGACCAAGATACACCAGCTCTCATTTTGAACCCATTTTTCGAGTTTTCTTAATCAGAAAAAATCTTTCTGAAAGTACTGTATGTTATTGTGGTACACACTACTTAGATCATGCCTACAGAAACCAAGTCATGTGTTTGTCATTTTTGAGCCCATTATTGCATTCGACCACAAAGATCCTTCTGATAATACCTAGATTTAAGTGATCCGCATAGACCCAATCGCAAAGCTGCTTCTTGCCAAATTCCTCTTCATTTCTTCTTCCGCATCCAAGCAAACACCCAGCCCAGCGCAACCGAGAAGGCATCTACTATCACTAAGGTCATGAGCACCAGCACGTCTGTGGCCTCGCTTCAGAAAAAGATCGAGCGCGTGCTGGTCGACGCCACAAAGGCGCTGAAAGGGCTGCTGTTCACTCGGGTTCCGGACGACATGCCAGCCGACTTGAAGCGCCCAGTGCTGACGTTGGCCTTCTACCACCTGAAGCGTCGGAAAACTGCGATGGAAACGTGGCTGTCCCCAGCATTAACAGCTATCGCCGCGTTGAAGAAGCTCTCAATGCAGTTGAATGCTGTACCGCTCTGAAGGTTGCGCTCTGGCGTCGCGACCTCGGATCAGCTATGATGATGACCACCGCGAACAATATTGATCGTGGATAATGCTTCCATGAAAGGGAGCTGGATGCTACTATTCACGACTGGATGATCGAAGACGAGAGCTTTCCGTGGGTTAAGATCGAGTTTCACCACCCGACAGACGCCAACTTGAGCAAAGCAGTGACTGAGCAGATTCTCCGCTTCATGGTCACACCCGCAGAGCAAAACACAGTACCAACCAGTCAAGTGCCGAGCAAGGTGGCTCGAAACCAAGAAGAGATCGCGTTCGGGCTCAAGTTTACGCACTGCTGCCTGTCGGCGTCGTGTCTGGTGCTCTGATTCGGAAGCTGTTGGAGCAAATCTTCGCTTACGCTGATCGTCAATATGGTGCCAGCGTCCTGGATTTGAGCTACAGTCCGATAGGTGAAGCCGATGTGGCAGTGGTTCGGCCCATTCTCGCCCTCGCCGGGACGCACGGAGTTCCAGAAGTCAAGCTGGAGAGCATTTTCCACCCGAATCCAGCAACGCCAGAGAGGCAAGATCCTCCGCTGCTTTTGATAACGACGGAGTGGACCGACATCGAGAAATCAAGTCGAGGCGCCTTGCCTAACGTCGGTCGCCCCTACCATTCGTGCGCAAGCTCGACATCGAGAACAACTACGTCAGCTTGAAATGCTTGGCGTCTCTTTGCTCAGCACTACGATATGGATTGGCGTTGGAAGAGCTGTCTTTTGGGAAATCAACGGTCGGTTCAAGCGATTTAGAGGAGACTCGGCCATGCTGGCGCTGGATCGCGTTTGGGTTGTTCTGCCCTCGATCGAAGAGATTTGCTGACGCCTACAGAGTTTGGAAAATCGATTTACCAGCGATGTGTACAGCCGACTCCGACGATATCGACACCTGTGAGATTCGTGTAATACTCTGGAAAAAATTCAGAGAATACTAAAATTTAAATAAATATTTGGGTTCATTTTGATTTCTTTTTTAAAATGACCGTCACTCAGGTACCCTTTTTGGACGCCTATCATACATTCATCATTGACATTTTGGACATGCCGCACATGATCAAGTCTCTGATTTGCCAAGCAATGAACATCCAAAGCGCAAAAATAATGGAAGGGCTCACAGAGCAGAGGCAGTGCGCTCCTCCAGATCCGCGATCGCCTCAATATCTGGACGCGCTGCACGCCCGTACGAGAGAGATCGAACTGAGCGAGTCGCAGTCGCCCAAGCCGCTGCGCGCGTATCTCAGTGTGGACATCCCCGAGCGCTTCTCGCCGCTCTCCAACGCCTCGTCGTCATGCGCCGTGACGCTCAATCTGCCCACGTACGACCAAACTGCGAGCGTCGCGAAGCTTCTGAGTGCGCTGGCGACGGTGTTGCACCACTTGCAGCTGTTAAATGTGTTTCCAGCAAAGAAGGCGAGCTTTTGGAGAGCGGTCTTCACTTCCCAGATGGCCACGAGCATGCCATCCAGGACCCAAGTGCAGGACTGGATGCTGGAAGACGAGCACTTTCCCAGCAGAGTGGTGTTGAAAGTCGCTGGACACGAAGGAGCTGTGAATGAGTTGGTGTTGAAGCAGATCAGCGCGTTCTTCACTGCGAAACCGGATCGGAAATTTAGAGAACTCCTCAAAAAGTTCCCGATCCAGATTGCGCACGTTCGCGGCTACAGAATGTCAGTTGGGCTGGCGTTCACAGAGGTCGCGTTGAAGGCGGGCCAGCTCAAGATGCTGCAGCAAGTCGTGCTGAACCAAGTGTGCGGCTCTCGCTCTCGTGGCGATCAAACGTATACTCTCGACACGCTGGTCTTGAGCAACAACGACCTGGACGCTGACACACTGCGCGCTGTTGCTGATATTCTCAAGAGAAAAGATATCTACGAGTTGAAAAGAGTGGAATTGTGCAACGTCACCGGACGAGAAGAAAGTTTGTCGAGCGAGGTGTCGTCGGCGCTGATTGCAGTCATCCAGGCCAGCTTTGGTGACCATCCAGCAGCCTCCAGCAACACACCTCGAGAGGGAACTCAAACTCGTCTGCTGGAGCTCTTGCTGAGCGACAACTACCTCCGTGTGGAGCACTTCGCGGCTCTCTTTTCAGCGCTGCGGTACGACGAGACGATCGGAGAGCTTGGACTTGCAGGAACGATGAGCAGCGACATGGATGTGCTGGAACGCGAGCAGTGCTGGCGCTGGATTGCGTTTGGTCTTTTCTACCGGCGTTCAAACAAGAGTGCTGAACTTGAAGCAGAACCTCGGAAGATTAACTTGTCATTCAGTAGCTTCACAGTCGCAGATGTTGACGCGTTTGAACAAGCTCAACACGATCCAGTGAGGCTTTTGAACTGCGGTGGGAGTTGTGATTTGGTGCATCGAAGGAACAGATCAGCTACCACTCTGGCAGCTGGTATGACTATCGTTCGGGGCATCAAGAAGGAAGCAACTGTTCGTCAAGACCCCACGTCAGTTTCCGAACCATTTTTGGTTGTCCAAGAGCTTACGCAACTCGAGTGCCTGTGGGTAACCAGTGATTGGATCTGCGTGGTGGTTCCAGGGATCGGGCTCGGATGGATTGAAGCGGACCAGTTCGTACAAGTGGGCGAAGACGAATTACCAGTTCCACTATATGAGCATCTCCCGGAGGTTGCGGTGGTGATGAACTCAGTCAGCTGGCCCGATTCGTCGCCGCTGTGCTCTTTTATCAGATGCACTGGACCGCAACTGATCTCTTTGGATCTTGAGCACAACAGTTGCATGTCGAATGTCGTCGCCACGATCTTGCGCTCCTGCGACAAGCTGCAGCAGTTGAACTTAGAAGGCTGGATCACATCATTCAGCGACGCCAGCATGTACGAGCCAGAGTTTTTCGAGCTGATGCACGCGCTTCACGGAGATTTTGGAAGGCGGCTGCTCTCGTTGGACCTGAGTGGAAACCGGGTTGGCAATACCATGGTTGCGATTTTGGCTGCGAGTATATCAGCGCCGAACACAATTCCAGCGCTACAGCATCTGCGGCTTTGCAGATCCTGGATGAGTGAAGCCGGGCTTCCCAGCGTGATCAACGCCTTGGATGTCAACAAAACGCTCGTGCGCCTGGAGCTCAGCAAGCCACACGGGCTGGCCCAGCCTGGGCCTCCTCTGCCTCGATCAATGCATCTCGAGTCTGCGCGTCTGAGCGACAGATTCGATGGTGAGCTGTTGAGGAACGATCCATTGCCGCTGGAGAGCAAGCTGGCATTTCTTAGTGTGATAGTGAATCCTGTCGATGATGCATCAGTTCGAACGTCGCTTGATAGGTGGATGCTGACTTCAATTTTTGATTTTGCAGGACGCGAAGTGCGTCGGAGGGTCATTTGGAGGTGATGGTTTACAGGTTTTGACGACGAAATCGAGAAATGGAACCAATTAGAGTTGAACACGTGCTTGGACTCGAGATCCACACATAATATCTTGAAGCCCATGTGAACTCACAGGCATATATGGGTAATCTAAATTGACATTTACCTACGTGACGAAAACTGCTACTGAATTGTATCGTCCACTTGTTTTGCCCTCCTAATCTGATGTTGATTTCTAGCCTTCTGGTAGCAACGCCGACAGTATGTCTGCAATGAAAGGCCCTCAGCGCAGAAGAACTGCCATCGAAGTACTAGCTTCGTCGTATGCAATAGAGACAAATGTCAACCTCAAGTTGAGTTATTTTATTACACAGGCAACATCCACTCTTTTGGTTGGATTCGACAAGAAATGAGTGTAGAGTCGATTAGCACGTGTCGAAACATATGCCTCATACTACCCTCGAAACTTACTTCACGCCTGAGGGCTCAACCAGAAGCTCAAGCTCGGCTGGTATGAGGTCACCAATCATCGTCGCGAGGTGGAGAACACTAAATGATCCTTCTGCGCACCGGCTTGCCTGCAAAATCGAAAATCATTGCCACTAGCGCTGAATCTAGCCACGCTCTTGCTGTTCCTAGTGCCGACTCACGCGTAAGAGGATTCAGAAATGGGTGCTTGACGCATGAGACTGTCACGATTTTCAGCAACATTTTGCTCGCCTAGTTCGCCAATATCATCCATTAGGCTGATCTAAAGGCTTGTTCGCCACCAGTACCTCGATCGGAATTTCATACTCTTCACGAGACAAACCACCAATGACAAATTGAAGCTCTCGGAGCACTGCCGGCAATCGATCAGCGCTCCCGGTCACGTTGTTGGCTTGCGTTCAGCTTGCGCCTCTGCGACCATCAATTAGAACAACATATTAACGTGGCTCATCGTGAACTTGATCCAGTCATAGTTTGAGGCACAAGACGTGAATCCGCCTCATCCTCCATCCATGTTTCCATGGCAGCCTGGAAGAGTTGGCATCGTCTTGGCTTACTGTTTGGTCATATTGCCCTCTTTTCCATCCATTTCATTTCATTTACGCATAGAGCTAATGCAAAAGACTTCACTTTGGAAGAGTACTGGGGTGCAGGAGACCATGCATATGCCGTATCTATGGTTTGGCGTATTCAGCACACAGTCGTACTCATACGAGAGCACTACAGCATGTTGGATCCATATGGCTGTTGATCTCTCAATGCAAACTGCTCTCCACTAATCCACTTGGAAGTGCGCTTCTCAACCAGTGAACGTCGACACCTCCAGCCCGTCTTTCTGGGTCGTCGAGTACTCCAGGAACGAATCGTGGAAGACCGACGTGAAGTTCGGGTGGTTGCGAATGTACTCGAGGTAGTCAGGAGTCCCTGGGCAGATCACGTTGTCTGCAACCAAGACGGATCCCTACGAAATTAAGAAAATCATGGTCACAAAAGCACAGGTTAGATCACATATCTCTTGGCGTTAATTCTTGTAAAAAAATGGGAGTGTACCTTGCGCAGGAGTCCGCTTTTCTCAATAAGCTTCAGGTCGCTCAGATAGAGCTCCTTCTTGTGGTCGATGAAGAAAACCTGCAAGTGAACACACAACGTCTCAATAGATTAGAATGCGCGCCACCATCACACTCAACAAACCATACAAAGCAAAACGCGAAAGTCGTCTGCTTACATCCACATGCTCGATGCCGATCTCCTTGAGCTTTGAGTGCGTCTCTGCGAACGGGCCGATGGTGATCGTCACATACTCGGAGAGCCCCGCGATCTCGATCACCTGCACAACAGATGCGAAGAGCATCAGCAAAAGACCACGCACACCATTTCACAAGCGCTCACAGTACAAGGCCGTACCTCCGTCGCGATGCCAGCAAACTCTGGCGAGAACTCAAACGAGTAGTAGTGCGCCTCTGGTCCCACCACTTCGCGCAGCTTGTTCGCAAAGCGCACGGCGCTGTAGCCCGCGTACCCGCCGATCTCCGCCATCACCTGCACACATTCACAACGGGCATCCACATACCACACAGCATTAAGAGACACACATCAGGGGGCACACATGCACACGCCATCATAGTCCGCACCTTTGGCTTGGCCTTCTCGATCTCGGTCTCGACCACAGCGCCTTTCACCTCGCCGACGTTCATCATCCAGTGCTCGCTCCCGAACTTGTCGATCGTAGCGAGCACGGACTGCGCGTCGCCGCGCACTGCGTACTGGCGCACGTGCTCGAGGCACTTGCGGGCACTTGCAGCAGCCATTCTGCTTGGTGCTGTAGTCTGTACAATATGGTAAGGGGGGAGGGGTCTTGCCGCTTTGAGTTGTCAGGGAAGGACGGCACGTGTTTCTCCTGCGAGAGAGATTCGAAGAATGAAAACGACGGAGTATTGCAGTCGAGTGACTGCACTGATCTCTCCAACTGCCCGACCGCCGACAGGACGCGTTCGTGCTTCGTGGATGAATACGAACGAGAGAGAGACAAGAAGAGATTTGCTGGCTGCTTTTAGCCAATCGGAATGCTGCCAATCATACATGCACACGTGTGTGAATGTGACTTCAAGGATGACTCAGACGACTCAGAATCACGTGGGACTTCAAGATGACTCAGACTCAGTAGAAGTGAGGTGCCAACACATCAAAATGGACGAGCAAATTATTTCTCGCACTGCTTCGGGCTGGTTCACACTTAAGGATACCTGAACGGGGCAACATCAAGAATGGAACGAAGTCAGTTAGAGAAGCAGTCACCCGGGTGTGGAGATGTTCTGGAGCTTTGGACGTGCTACACACATTCATTTGTCGGAACGAGCGCAGTTCATCGGATCGACTTGTTCGCTAACACAAATACCCGTAAGAATAAAAACGCAGACCTTGGATTGTGGTGGCGTGTATGTGAAAGGGAGAGCTCGAAACCAAAGTAGCACAATGCTATATGTGCAACGAAGTAGAAGCTGGCTGCCGAGCATCTCGGAATGTGTGAGCGGCATTCCGGAAACCTCCCAGCAAACAGTGCTTTGATCTCTCTCTGGTTCCATAGAATACTGCGCATTTTTGTCGTGACACTGTTCTTACTGATCATGTCGACATCTTAGATCCATTGCTGAGTAATGAAGGTTTCACCATCCACGTATACTTGGACTTTCGAGGACAAGGAATATTCTGTCAGTGAGTTCGGATCTTCAGCATTATGGAGTATCCTTATCAAGTGATTCATTTTCTCATCAAAGACGACGAATACAATGGCTCACGATGCAATAAAACAAATCTTATCTTTGCTGAACTCAGGGCAAAGTGGTTTGCAGCTAGAAATCGAGATACTCCTTCCATGCGACAAAACGTCGAACATCTTCTGCAGCAAACCTGAAAACAGACGCCACCACGAAGCTGTCGAGATAATGGCGGGCAGTGCCGGCAGCCGATTTGTACTGAATCGCGCTAAGAAATGCCAGCTTTTGCTGTAGCGGGAGTGGCGAAGGGAGCAACTCTCCGTGAGCGCGTTTCTGGATCAGCTTTTTCTCGTTCATTGCTCGGTCATACTGCTCTTCGTCGTCAGTCGCATTTGGATCCGGATCTTGCAGCTGTAGCAATCTCAACTTTTTGTTGATTTCAAGTGCTTGACGGAGACTGGCGTATGCTCGATCTACCATCTCGGGTATAGCGAGTCGAAGCTCGGGAAGTGCTGGAATTCTGACAAGATTCGAAATGACTGACGACAGTTTTTTTATGCTTGCGGTCTCCAGGTAGTTCCCACCCAGCTCCAGCGACAATAAGTGGTCACCGAGGTCGCCATTCAACGCATCCATCAACATATCCACCGCATCGTCAGACATTTTGCAGCAGCCCAAGCGCAAGTGCTCCAAGTTCACACAGTGGCGCAAAATGTCGGGGAGGATCGGTTCGACATCCTCAATGCCGAATATATCGACGTAGTTCACGTAGGACCCAACTTTCGAAGTAACGGGTCAAGTATCTCAAGCGCCTCATCTGTGGGTTGGGCAGCGGAAATGATCAACTCAAAGGTGCAACCACTCAGGTATGAGCTATCGATGGCTTCGTGCTCCGTGCTGATGATCTGGCTGTCCTTCACCCATCCAAAACCAATCCCGGGAAGAACAGCGCACGCCCAGCCTCTTTGCTGGCAGAGTGCTTCAAGCTCCATCTCGCTTGCGAGTTCATGGATGACTACGGATTCAAACTTTGCAGTCGGGTAGAACTTCGCGCCTTCTTTGATGGTGCGCAACAGGAGCTTGCTGATAGACGCTCGGATTTCTCTTGATGCACGAGCTCACCAGCGGGATCAGACAAGGTCTTCGTAAACGCTAATTTGCCTTCGTGAAGGAACAAATCATCACTTCCACCGACCGGCAGGAGTTGCCACCAGAGAGTTTCTTGGACCGTGGATAGAAAATCCCAAACGCGAGCCACCGCCACCACTGGTTTTGATTGGCTTCGTCTAGTCTCTTGAAAGCGTAAGTCGCGCAAATCGATTCGACTTGGCATTTGTATTTCAGCACAGAGCAGATGACTGCAATATGCTCCAAACCGAGAAGCATCCCGCTAAACATGAGCCTTTTCAGACTACTCGACCGATTTGGAGTGCTCGCATACAGGCTTGACTCTCGATGAAGCAAGCTCGTGCTGCAAGTGGCAGAAACGACTTTCAGCATTCCATCGAGTGCTTCAGCTGGCATATTTCCGCTGCCAAAGGAGCCCATTCGAAATTCCTCAATCTGGTAGACCGAGTGGGTCTTCTTTACGATGTCCGTGACAACGTCCAGCTGGGCAGTATTGAGCTGTGCGTCCTTTAGATCTAAATTACACAGATCCAGGACACGGAGCGTAAACTGATACGTTGGATTCGCGTACACTCGATCGAGCATCTTCTCAACGAGTCGTAGCGATCCAGGGGTCGAGATGAATAGATTGATGTCCAGTCGAATGCCGATCTGGTTTGGCGCAAACTGCTCGCGATGCTGCGCCATAAACGCTTCGTCCATGCCGTGTTCTGGCGGCGTCGTGAAGAACTCGAACATCGCATCCACATGCTCCTTGCTCACTTTCACGCCGTGACTTAAGTTAATGGTGAACACCGGGAAGCTCTCTTCTTTGATCCACCAGATGCAATCGTCGACGTCCGAGTCGTCGAAATGATCCCCTCGACTCGGGATATCGGAGTGCAAGATGCGCTTCCAGAACTCCACCTTGAGCGACGGGAGCTTGTTCAGGCGAAATGAGTGCGCGAGCACTGTCGCCAATGCCTTGAGCGCCCTTGAGAGATTCTTGGTGAACATGCCGCGACCATTGAAAGTGAGCGCGAACGCTGGTCGCGACTGGAGGATCGGGCCGTTCAGTCCAAGCCACGGCTCGAAGAGCAGGAGCTGGTCCAGCGCTGACGCAATGCTAGTGCAGCGGCAGATGCGCTCCGTCTCACGCGCCAGCGCCTCGTAGAGACCCGAGGAAGGCGCCGGCAGCGACGCCACACTCGCGTCGTCCATGGCGTGGACCATGCTCAACCAGCAATTGTGATGCTATTGCTCGAGTGAAGCAGGTGTGTAAAGTACGCAGTCGCAAAAAAATGCTAGGTGCGCACTTACAGCAAGTCACTATTATTTTTTGTGACCCAAAGCAAATCCCTCATTAGAATGACACAGTATTGTCAAAACAAAACGCCTGTTGACCAACCTGCTTAAGACGAAAATGTCGACGGAAGGAACCAACATGAGAAGGGATCTGGTATCAGTCGCATTGGAGCCATCCATATGTACTGGTGCAAGTGCCAACGGATCAGTCTTATTCAGACGGCCCGGATTGCAAGAGCGAGCTCAACCTCCGCTCAAATCCGCTTGAGATGCTGAGTGTGGCTACATTTTGCTCCACCCTTGTAAGAGAAGGGGATGGCTGGGATGCATTGTCTTCTCAGGCTTCGGTCTCGGATGGGTACAAGCGAGTCAACTGGTGAGCTCGGACGGCGGGAGCAGCTACAGCTCCGAGATCGAGGACTGGTACGAGCTGACAATGCACCGTCTCGCAAGGAGGCATGGCTCGATGCCACTTTTATTGGACTCCATTGGGCGGTATCTCAGTTTCCCGAGTCTCAAGTACAACACAATCGATCTCACAACCACCCTGACGCACTGTGCCAATCTGAGGCACTTGGACACCGGAAGATGTGCCTTTGACGGCGAGGGCTTGACCGCCTTGTTCGCTGGGAAACACCACCAGAACTTCTTCAAGCAACTTGTATCGTTTGCCAGCAGAAGATCCGTGCTGAATGACGCTCAGAAGCGCTAACTTTGCGCTCATGGGCGGTGCGGACTGCAGGAGCTCACCTTGAAAATTCTGCTCGATCGTATCTCTCCCCGCGACTCGCGAGCCTTCACCTGAAGAAGACCTTTCGTCGCCACGAGTTACAGCAACGGCACCAGCTTCCTCTTCCTCGGAAGAGTCGTCTCTGTCTATCACAATTAGCTGCTGCGCGGGTCGATCTGGTGACTGTGCTAGCTCCACTTCGTCCTCGGATGAGTCATCTCCATCAAGAAGGAGCAAAAGTGCGCGTCGATCTGGTACGTGCATTAGCTCCAGGAACCGAAGCGTCTTGTTGACGCTCAGTACTTCAAACAAACCGGCGTAGCACTGGTACTCCATGCGTTCTCACGGTACCATGCGGAGCTCTTGTAGAGCAGGGATTCGCTCTGGATTCGACAAGGTCTGAGCGATCTCCTTGACGGTTGCGGCATTGAAATCGTTGCCGGATATGTCCACCGGCAGTAACTTGGCTCCGAGAGCTCCATTCAGAGCAACTAGTAGCTGCCTGGTGGCTCGATGTTAGTTCTGCCCAGTTGACGATGAGGTGCTCGAGGGTTACGCAGTATCGGAGGATGGCTGGGATGACCTCAGGGTCTCGGTTGACCGAAACATTTCCTAGATTCAAGTAACTCAAGTTGCTTCCGACACGTTCGAGGAACGAGTGAAATGCCTTGAGCGAAGCCTGCTTGCACGGCATGTTCACAAATCTCCACTCCACCCTCAAGCCGCACCGCTATGAGCTGTCAATGGTTTCGCGTTCCGTGTTGATGATCTGGGCGTTCTGCACCCACCCCAATCCAATACCAGGGAGAACTGCACACGTCCATCCGTTCTACTGACACAGCGCTTCCAACTCCGTTTCAGTACCAAGTTCACGAAGCACCGTTTGCCCTGCTTTCGGAGTCGGATAGAACTTTGCGCCTTGCTTGATGGTGCAGTAACTCGTCGCTCACTGGCCGAGTAGTCGACTTTCCTTGATGCACCAGCTCTCTCGCCGGATCCGACAGAGTCTTGATGAATGCCGCCACATCTCCAGGCTCAAACGGGTTCTGTGTGAGGTCAATCGCGCGGAATCGGTTGTCCGCTGCCAGTTTCCTTGATCGTGGATGGAAAATCCAGTACGCGAGCCATCGCCAGCACTGTTCACGATCAGCTTTGTCGAGCTTCTTGAGTGTGCTTCCAATCGAAAGGGACTCGACTGGGCATTACACCGAAGGGCAGAGCAAAAAAGCGGCCACACTCTGCACACCAAGTGGATTTGCGCTGAGGTCGAGCTTGCGCAATCCGCTCCTCTGCTACTCGCCTGGGACTATCCCACTTGTATATGCACTAGTACTGGACTCGAACGCGACCACCATTAAACTCCTCACTGCCTGAATCTCTTCCGTCGACGCTTTCGCCTTGATCAGCTCGAACAGCCGCAGGTTTTCAATCTTGTACGGCGCGTGATTTTTCTTGAAGATCTCGGTCACGTGCTCCAGGTGCGCTGTGGTCATCTCTTGGTTACTCAAATCCAACGTTTGGGACGCAAACTGTCGATTTGGGCTCGCGTATATCTGGTCCAGCATCTCTCAAATGAGTCGCAGGTACTCAGGCGTCAACTTGCACGAGTAGAACTGCAACGTTATGCCAATCTTGTTTGGCGCGAACGCTGGACACTCACTCGCAAACAACTCGACCAGTCCACTGTCAGGACGCGTGGTCATCAAGTTGAAGAGCTCGCTCATGCACAAATCAAACTTGCTGACGCGGCGGTCGATCTCGATCTCAACAAGCGGAAAGCGCTCGTCTTTGACCATCCAGATCCAGTCGTCCACGCCAGACTCTGCCGATTCATGGTAGAGCAGAGCACATACCGCCAGTTCTTGATCGTGAGGTCTGGGAACTTGTTCGGTCGGAACGAGTTGCGCCAAGATCACCGACAGCCCCATAGGCGTCATGAAAATCCCTGACCTGAAGCTGACCGGGAGCCTTGAGAAGTATTTGTGGACCGTGCCGTTCACCAGTGAGTGTCGGCTGATGCCCAACTAACTGCTCAATCATGCTCTTGATGTATTCGACTCTCGTGTCGCGCGCACTCTTGATGCGGCCAGTCTTCTGGCGAGAGCCTCCGTACAGACTCGACGGCAGCGAAGGCAGCAGCTCCAGATCTGCAGACCAGCGTCTTCTGTCTCATAGCCCTTCTTTTGTGTTATAGAAGTAGGGGATTCAGGAAAGCGACACCCTTCACACTGTCAGATAGATGCAATGGCTATGCGAGTTTGGTAGACTCAGCTGTGCATTGTTGTGGTTAAAAAACAATCAAAACAAACTCACGGTGACCCAACAGTCTCTGTGGGTCTGACGAAAATGAACGCATGTCCTACTACAATTCCCTCTGCACAATGCAATCAATCAACACGCCTGGAAGCTGCAACATCTGAAAAGGAAAACACTGAGCGCGCTTAGAAAAGCGCCTTGTCCCACAAGACCCTGCGTCGAACGTCATTCGCAGCAAACTTGAAGATCGACGACACCATAAATCTGTCGAGTTCACGACGGGGAGTGCCAACGGCCGACTCGTGTTGAATCGCACTCAGGAACGCCAGCTTCTGACTCAGCGGCAACGCTAGAGGAAGCAGCTTCTCGTTGGCGAGCTCCTCGATGCGCTCGCACTCTTCCGTCGATCGGGTGAACACTTTCACATCTTCTTGGTCGGAATTCGGATACAGGTACGGGCTGAGCAATTCGACCAGCCAGAGTTTTTTGTTGATGGCAAACGCGCGACGGAGACTTGCGTAGGCTCGATCATCCATAGGACGCATGACCATCGAGAACTCCACCAGCGCGGGGAGTCTGGTCGGATCCGACAGGAACTTGGACAGTTTTTCGATTCCTTCCGTGCTGAAATGTCCAGAGCCGATGTCGAGCGAGATCAATCGATTGCCGAGATCGCCTGTGAACGCCTTCAGCAGTAAATCCAGCGACTCGTCAATCAAGTCGTTGTAGCCGAGATTGAGATGCTCCAATTTCGTACAGTGCTGCAAAATTGCCCGAAGAAGCATCACCACTGGGCCGATTCCAGTGGCTTTCAAGTACGTCAAGTAGCGACCCACGTGCTTGAAGAACGACGCGATGGGCTGAGGATTGAAGACTCCGACCGACATGTTCATGAACGTCAACTCCACGCTGATGTCGTCTTTGTAGGAGTCATCGATAGTCTCGATCTCCGTGCTGATGATCTCGTCATCCTTCACCCATCCGAAGCCAATGCCGGGGAGGACGATACAGGTCATTCTGTTCTCCTGGCACAGAGCTTCCAACTCCATCTCGGTCTCTAGCTCGTGAACCACTTTTGCTCCAGCTTTCGCTGTCGGGTAAAACTTCGCTCCTCCTTTGATCGTGCACAGCTGAAGCTCGTCTTTCACAAACTGACGCTTGGACTTTCCTCGATACACGAGCTCGGCCGCGGGATTGGACAGGGTCTTGTTGAATGCCTCGTGGTCTTTCGCCGGGAAATAGTTGTTGGAGAGATCGACCGAGCGGAACTTGTTGCTCGCAGCAAGCTTCCTAGACCGTGGGTAGAACATTCCATACGCAATCCACCGCCAACACTGTCTCATGTCCGCTTCGTTCATGTCGTAGTTGAATGTGCGGGTCAAACTCAGCGATTCAATTTGACACCCGTAGCGCAGCGACGAGCAGATCGCTGCGACGTTCTTCACGCTCAGTTTGTTTCCGTTCAAATTCAGCTTCTTGAGAGAACTCGGCGACTCCAACGTTTGGTACATGGTCGTATCGCACGCCGCGACGATGACATTCTGCAGCGCAGCTTGGATTTTAGCGGACGTCGGCGGCTCATTGAGGCTGTTCGGGATAAGCAATCGCACCTCGCTAACGTCGTGGTAGACGTCATGGATGTTCTCCACAATGTCCGCGACCACATCGAAATGCGTGTCGTCCATCACTTGCTCGCTGAAATCCAGCACAGTCACGGCAAACTGGCGCGTCGGACTCGCGTACATTTGGTGTAGCATTGCGTCGATGAGTCGTAGCGACCCCGGCGTGAGCTTGCACAGCTTGAAGTTCAGCTCGACGCCGATCTTGTTTGGCGCAAATTGCTCACACTGGCGCACGTACTTTACGTCCATTCTGGTATCGGGTGGCATCGTGAAGAACTCCATAAACGCGTCCGCGTGCGACGTCATCTTCCCGTTCTGGCTCATGTCGATCGTAAACACAGGGAAGCTCTCGTCTTCGGCCAGCCAGATGTACGCGTCCACGTTGGTCTTCTCGAACTTATGGCCTTCCTGGGCAACCACGTACTCGAGAATGCGTCGCCAGAGCTTCACCTTGAGCGACGGGAGCTTATTTAGGCGGAACGAGTGCGCGAGCACCGTCGCCAGCGCCTTGAGCGCAGCAGGGAACGTTGTGCTGACCACGCCTCGGTGCCAGTTGAACGTGAGCGTGAACGACGGCCGCGTGAGGTACCGCGGGCCTCCGACGCCGAGCGTGGGCTGGAAGATCACGACCTGGCTGAGCGCGCGCTGGATGTCAGCCGACTGGCAGATGCGCTCGGTCTCGCGCTCGAGCGCATCCTTGAGGCCCAGAGGCGGTGGTGGTGGCGCGCTGCGGAGCGCCATGCTGCTTGCTGCTGTTGCTGTGTGTGAGTATGAGAAGGAAGGAGGCCTTTGAAGAGAGAGAGTGCAGGCTCGCGTTTTTCTATCATGGCTGTTTGAAGTTGGACAAAAAGGACACACGCGGAATGATTGACGAGTCAGCGATTCAGATTTGAATTGCAAAAGCTGCCGATTCGCATTCAAAAACGCTGTAAAAAGCAGCCAATTCAATATTTAGGAATTGTGAGGATTCGTAAGTACGCATGCGGACGTGATTAGGACTAAAAACCACTGAAACTACAACTAAAACGTTGCTAATGTTTGTGGTTTTAGGTTTTAAGTATATTTGTATATGTCAAATATAAAATTCATTTAAAAGGCCGTTTATTTGAAATCCATTGAATTCCCAACACCGAAAAGGCTTTGCATCCAAACCAACACCAAAGAAGAAAGCAAATCAGCATTCTGGGGAGTTTTCCACCGGAGGAGCCAGCCACCTCGGCGTCTTCTTCATCTTCGCTGCCTGCGCCGCCCAGCAGCAGGTCGCAGTCGCTCACCCACGAGGCGCTGGCGCAAGAGTCTGCGCGCGTGCTGCAGGAGACCACAGGAAAGTGGAAGAAGAATCTCTCGATCGACCTGCCCAGCCTCGCCTTC
>JAASFI010000093.1:0-60944 GCA_023333705.1 Globisporangium viniferum | reverse complement strand
CCTGGTCGGCAACGGCAACAAGCTCATGGGCTCCAAGATCGGCAGCATCCAGGACGTCAAGGACATGCTGGCGCTCGCGGCGGAGAAGAACGTGCGTCCGGTCATCCAGAAGCTGCCGATGAGCCAGGTGAACGACGGCCTGGAAATGGCTCGCAAGGGCACGGTCCGTTACCGCGTCGTGCTAGAGAACTAGATTTCAGAGGCAAGAGAGAATGGCAAGTGCATAGAGACGTATAGGTAAAAATTGTAGCGATTGACATAAAGAAATTTTTTTGCATTACAGAGTTGGTCAATCAATGTCCTAGGTTGCTGGGCGTGCCTTCCTAGCAGCAGGTAAACTCTTTGAATCATGCAGATGCAGTACGTTCTAGTTACTAGTATGATACAGTACTCTATCATCGATCATGAGCATCGATATCGGAAACGAGTGTGACGTTGCCGTCGGAAAACAAAAGGCGCAAGGCTTTGACTGAAACCCAGTGAAGAGAGAGAGTATCGACCGCCAATTAGTCGAAGCACTCCCGCAATAGGTACTATCGAGTCAAAGACAAATGCATGTTGCTGGAACTTCAGATCAAAGTCAACCAACGAGTATTCATATACAACTTCAAGGTAGACAAGAAAGACTTCAATTGAGTAGATCAGACTACTCTACTAGAGCCCACATACTCATGCACAACGAACCACTAGGTGTGTCTCGGCTCCGATTGATGCAGGAGTGTTTACACGGTCCCTGAGATCGCGTTCGAGTTCGTAGCGGCTGAGTACCCAGCGGTCTGCAAGTAGCACGTCCCCCCACTGACAAACTTCCAGCTGAACGCAGCGCAGCGGGAGGTCGCGCGACAGAGTCGGCAGCAGTCCACGTAGTTCCCCGCGACGGTTGTGAGCGGGGCACCGGAGAATTCGACGTTGAACTGGAAGTCCTGGCACTTGTACGTCAAGCCCGAGCGGAGGTACGGGGTTCCATCTGGCGAAGGGTCCGTGTACTTGAGGTTACTCGGCTGACCAGATTTGAGGTAGCACATGCCTCCGGCAAACTTGGACCACGTGAACGCGTTGCACGCTGGGTAGCGGTTGCACATGTCGCCGCAGTCCTCCGCGGTCGCTGCAGCAGCTGGGACGAGGTCGTTCCCCGGGTAGTCGACGTTGTTCGTGAAGGAGACTTTCTTCATGTCGTCGCTCTTGGAGAGAATGGTTGCCGCGTACATCTCAGCGTTCTTCTTCTCGCCGTCGATCGTCGAGAGTAGAATGCAGAAGCCGCTGAATGGGATCCAGTTGTACCCCTTGCAGTCGCTGTCTTGACGATAGGTGTCGCAGCAGTGTTCAGCCTTGCGGACGCCGACAGAGAGCGCCTTGGGCGTCCCAGTGAGCTCGACGCCGTAGCGAGCGCTACCGCAGCGCTTGTTCACCACGGGGTTCGAATCGTCCACGAAGATCGGGTAGTGCGCGTAGCTCTCGATGCCACAGGCGCCAAATTCGTGACCCTGGTAGCCGCGCTCGAGGTAGAGCCAGCCGTTGTCGCCCCACGCTGTTCCCCACTGGTTCTTGATCTTCCAGAACGGAATACCATCGAGCGTACCGAAGCCAACGATCAGCACTGCGTGGTCCTCGCTGCCAGCTTTGCACACGCTCTGGTCGCCCATCACCACGCCGCCTTTGTAGTCCTGGAACAGCCTGTTGCCGATTGCCATGCCGACAGCGACCGGCTGCCGGCGAACAACGGCCTCCAAGTCTTTGTGGTCGTAGAACACGCCTCCACCATAGAGCTTGGCGCCGAGGTTCGGCTTGTCGCACTTGAAGTTCGGGTCTTCGTAGCGTCTGCACTTTGGTGCAACACCATTACCCGAGGCGTACGGGTAGGACGCCTCCGTGCAGATCGAGCCGCCGTTCAAACGCGTGATCCAGTCAAACGAGTCGGGATTTGACGCGCCATCACACGCAAAGGAACCTGTCCGACAGCTGACGACGTCTTGCTCCGAGAGCTCGTACAGCTTTCCTTTCGCGATGCAATAGCCGGATTCCAACGCGGCAGTGACGGCAAACATCGTGCACGAGCCGCAAGCGCCTTGGTTCTTGATGCGAGTGGTGCAGCCTTTGGTCTGCCAGTCCGTGTCGACCACCCAGCCTTGTTGGGCTTCGGCTTCCAAGTTGCGACTGGTGGAGGCCTTGTCAACTTTGGTATCCAAGTCGAGCAGCGAGGTGATGTTGCTGCCGCCCTGAGTCGAGATCCGCTCCTCTGTCAACTTGCGGAACGCTTGGTAGTTGCCCTTCTTCGCAAACGCAGCGAATTCGTCCTCGGTGAGCAAAGTGAACGGCGTCTCGAGCGAGAAAACCGCTTTCGGTTGTTCTTTCTGGACCTTGGCGATTCGCTCCTTCGCGCTCTGGAAGCGTTGGAGCTCTTCGGCAGTCGGCTCGTCCGAAAAAAGCGAGATCGACTCTTTGCTGGAGCTTGGAACGAAGCCGCTTGCATAGGCTTCTTGGCCGGCGGCGGAGGCTTTCCATTGCATGAACTCGGTCTTGAGTGCGCCGAGGTCCACGGTCACCGACGTGTCTTGGGCGAACGAAGCCACCGAGAGGTGGGCGAGAGCAATCGCGAGCAGAGAGAAGAAGGGCTTCATCGCTGGCGGAGGGGAGGGCGCTGGCTGGGTTGGGAAGCAGATGTTTTCCTTGCGAGGCAAGTTGGAAAGTGAGCGAAGAAAATAACGAGCTCCGAGCTGCTGGGTCGTCTGCGGCTTGCGCTTGCTATGGAGCGCTCGCTGCCCCATGGGTGCACCTTGAGCCAAGCCGAAGAGCAACAAACCGTGGGCTATGCTGCTTGAACTTTGTTCATGTTGAGCCACTCTTGTGGGAAAATAAGCTGAAGTGAATACCGTTTGGCAAATCAGCAAGACTTCGACGTGGTCACGAATTCTTCAGATTCGAGCGCAGGTCAGCAAGTGGAGGTTCTGTATTCCATCTGATGGTGGAACACTTCCTTGGTGATCGGAGCGCGGCTAAACAGACGCAATACACACAGAACGTCGAGGTATGTACATGCTTGTCGATGGCATCGCGTGGAGTGAAATCGAGGTTGTCGAGGGTGAAATCAGCAACAACCGCGTCCTCTGCACCATTTCGGTGGCGCGTTTTCTTCCTTTGAGGGTACACTTCAACTGCGGACGTACAAATTGCTGACACAAAGCACTCTCTCGAATACCTAGTGGTCACGTTTCGACTGTAAGAGTGGATATGGATACCAAGTTCAAAGGAAGTATTCCGGTTCCCACACGTCTTCGCGAAGTCAAATCAGCAAATCGGCTACTTCAACACGTACTCACCAGCCACCCAGCGTCACTGGACCAGTCAGGTTCTGCAAGGAGGGGCATTCGGAAATCACTGCCTTTCGAACGGAGGCGCGCTCTGAAGTTGGAGGTCTCCAAGGGAACTCCGGCGTGGCGTGTGGGCATGACATCAGACGCACAACTCGCCAACAGAGCATCCTCACATTGCTTGATTCGCTTGTATTACAGTTTTTTCCCAAGCTCGACATGTTGTTGTTTCTCCATCTAACAAATCCTTTTTTCTCTCTTTTTTTACGGCGTGCTCTCCACTTCGTCAAGACGGAAACTCCACACATTACAACTCTGTTGGTTTGGTTTACTCGTACTCGAGGATGATCTCGTCGACCTTGAGCGACGCGCCGGCCACGTGCTTGATCGACTTGATCACGCCCTTTTTCTCCGAGCGCAGCACGTTCTGCATCTTCATGGCCTCGACAACCGCGAGCTCCTGGCCGAGTTCGACGTGCTCGCCCTCTTCCACCGCGACCGAGATCAGCATACCCGGCATCGGGCACAGCAGCAGGTTCGACGTGTCCACCTTTGGCTTTGGCTTCATGTAGCTCGCGTACTTGGCTTCCAGGTCGTTGCGGACCACGACATCATGGACGGCACCGTGGTGCAGCAGACGGTATCCTTCTGGGAGCGTGTCGAGCAGCTGAGTTGCCACCGACTTGGTCACGCCCTGCTCTTCCGTGAACGTCGCCTTGAGCAATGGCGCGTTCAGCGACCAGTCCAGGTCACCGACCACGTGCCATTTGCCGTCGGCGAACGCCAGCGTCACGTTCTGGATGCGGTTGCGCTTGTTCTCGACCTCAAGCTCCACGACCACGACTTCCTTCGCTTCACCGAACTGGCCATCCACACTGACGTACAGGATCTCGCCGAGGTCCACGAGCGAGTTACGCTCCGCGAGAGCGATCAAACCCTCGCCCGATACGCCGCTCTGCACCACGCGGAAGCGCGGGACGACGCCGACGTGGCCCGAGATGAATTCGAGCTCGTCCTCGTTCACCGATGCGAACCCGTTGATCACGTCACGCGGCGACTGGATGCGGCCCGAGATCTGGCCGCTCGCGTGTGCCTTCTGCAGGTGCATGATCGCGCCGACGACCGTCAGGTCCTTGAGCTCGTCCTTGTTCAGCTTGACGCCATCAAAGCCCTCCGGGTACTCCTCCGCGATGAACTTGGTCGTGATCTTGCCGCTCACAAAGCGAGGGTGGCGATACACGTCCTGCAGGAACGACACGTTGTTGCCCGGACCGCGAATCACGTAGTTGTCAAGCGCAACCTTCATGCGCTCCAACGCTTCGTGACGGTCGTTGCCGTGCGTGATCAGCTTCGAGATCATCGGGTCGTAGAACATCGAGATGTCGCTGCCTTCCGTCACGCCCGAGTCCACTCGCACACCCGGGAGGTGCACCGGCTCCTGGTACTTGAGCAGACGGCCAATCGATGGCAAGAAGCCACGCAGCGGGTCCTCCGCGTACACGCGGCTCTCCATGGCCCAGCCGTGGATCTTCACTGGTCCCTGCAGCAAGTGCTCTGGGAGCTTGTGGCCGGCCGCGACGCGAATCATTTGCTCGACCAGGTCGACTTTCGAGATCAGCTCAGTCACCGGGTGTTCGACCTGCAAGCGAGTGTTCATCTCCAAGAAGTAGAAATTCTTGTTCTTGTCGCAGAGGAACTCGACGGTACCCGCCGAGACGTACCCCACTTTCTTCGCGAGCATGGACGCCTGCTTGCCCATCGCGAGGCGCGTGGCGTCGTCAAGCAGCACGCTCGGCGCTTCTTCAATCACTTTCTGGTTGCGACGCTGGATCGAGCACTCGCGCTCGGGAAGCGGCACAACGTTGCCGAAAGAGTCCGCGATCAGCTGGATCTCAATATGACGCGGGTCTTCAATGAACTTCTCGATGAACATGCGGTCGTCGCCGAAGCTGCTCGCGGCTTCTTCCTTGGACAAGCGGAAGCCCATGCGCACTTCGTCGTCGTCGTACGCCACGCGCATGCCCTTACCGCCACCACCAGCGCTTGCCTTGATCATCACTGGGTACCCAATCTCGCGCGCGACCTTGACTGCGTCCTCCGCCGTGTCGATCACACCGAGAAAGCCCGGGATGGTGTTCACGCCAGCCTCCTTCGCGAGTAGCTTGGACTCGATCTTGTCGCCCATCGCCTGGATCGCTTCATGGCCAGGACCAATGAACGCAACACCAATCTTCTCGAGCTCTTCGCAAAAGTCCTTGTTCTCCGACAGGAAGCCGTAGCCAGGGTGCACAGCCTGCGCACCCGTGGCTTTCACGGCATCCAGGATCTTTGGGATGCTCAAGTAGCTCTGCGCCGACGCCGCTGGCCCCACGCAGATCGCTTCGTCCGCCATGCGCACCGCGACCGAGTTCACATCCGGCTCCGAGTACACCGCGACGGTTTTGATGCCCAGTCGCTGGCAGGTGCGGATCACGCGCACGGCGATCTCGCCGCGGTTCGCGATCAAGATCTTGTCAAAAAGCTTCTCCTTCGGGGCGGCGACCGCCTGCGCCTGCGCCGCGAACCAGCGGCTGCTGCTGCTGGCAGTGGAGGGGAAGAGCAGCGCGTGCGAGCGCGCAGAGCGGCCCAAGTGCGATCTCAAGGCGCGCGCAGTCAGCATCGTCCTTCCTAGCGTGCGTAGCTCCTGGAATCCTTTCTGTTCTGTGAATGGACCAACGGACTCACGCTGCTACTTTTTGAGGCGCAAAAGCCAAGTTGAATGTAAACTGCAAGCATGAAGACGCAAGGGGGACTGTATTCGGGCGGAGCGCGGTACAAGAGCATCCACCAGGTGTTTTAAACACATGGATATAACAAAGAAGGGTGTTTTTGAATGATATCATTACAGCTAAGGACCATTTCATTTCGTATTGTAATACAGCACAATTAGAATTGAGCTTTGTATTGCTAAGAGAACAATTCTATCGCGGGTTCCACAATTGTATCTTTTAATATTTATTGTACCTTTATTGCTGATACCACATGTGAGATTCAACCGTGGGAGGTTGAAGTTTGGGAGAGCGCGCCATGACGTGTGCCGCGTTGCTTCATTCTGCATGAGTGAAGAAGCAGCCACTCGCCACCACAGACAACGCAATACGCTTTTGGCTTTTTCCTCAGTCTCAGCATGGTTATATATGTACGGTAGAAGCAACACCATGGTTGCCTATCCTTCCGCTTTCTTCCGCTACCTAATCACGATCATATATATTGTCTGGGCTTCTTAATATCCGGCTGAAGGGGCTGTTTCATTCGTACAAATCAATTGATTCAATTTTGACAGCTTGGGTCATTTTCACATAAACACGCACACAATGTGAAAAAATAGCGACCACCCTCACGGACAATATTGGTCCATTGTGTATCGAATCAACCAGCACTCACTATTGCACAAAACAAGTCAATTCCTCAAGGTGTGTATGAGGATAGATAAGAGGCTGCGTCGCTGTCTCCCATTTACTCTTTAAGCTGCTTGGGAGGAGCACGATCAGCATTCGACGAGGAGACTCCTTGTCGAGCCCTTGCGGTAATCCTGAACGAGTTCGCCTCCCAGAGGGGAGCAGTTCCCTGGCGTGTGCGCGATGGATTGATCACATGAGTGTCAATTTTGGACGTTTCCTAAGATGAGGCGCACCATGTAATTAATAGCTTGTATCGACCCGCCAATACCGAGGCAAAACGCGCGTCCATACTGACCCCCACGCTCGCGTCGTCCGGTGTGCGATACCCTACTGCTGGATGGTGTCAATTGATCCCTCTATTCCACACAGAATACTGTGTTCTGTAGTTCCAGCAGAGCGCGCACAAGGTTTTGATCGAGTCGATGGGAAATAGTTGACGCACTCGCAACTTCGCTCTCCTTTAGATGACATTGCGTATAAGTAAGAGCTGGATATAGGAGAGTGGACCTCCGTTAGATGACATGTTTTAATCAGAGAAAGCTAGATACTAAGTTTTGAAGGGCAAATTATATAAGCGATACCTGGATATAGAAAAGTTGAGAGTAACCTCCGCCGGTTGATCAGTCTTTCGTTTGTGATAAGTATTCTGTCAATGTCAATGTCACCTCCACCAGTACTTTCGCTACAAGCCATAGACTTCAGTACTGTATGTTAGGTTCTCGACTCACTTTTGCCACAACCACTGTTTTATCAGTTTACGCGCTTTCTTCCAACTCTCGTGAGCCTTGTAAGCATGAATTTTAACAAGAGTGAGGCTGTGCATGGAAGCCTACAGGGCTTTCATTCGAAGGTATGCTACAAAGCCTGTTGGTAGCTAGCACCATTTTGAATTTCGCACTTTCAAAGAGCAGCTCGGTTATTCTCCCACGGTTAACCGACAACGCGCATCGGGTTTGTTCGCCGTCACTGACCTCCAATGAGTAGAGATTAGAGGCGGAATAATCTCTACGAGTATTGTGGCGACAATGTACCACCAGTGACAGGACAGACAGTCGAGAACCGTGGCGACTTGAAGAGGTACACATTTCGAAACTGGACGGTACATTTGACCTGATTTCAAATAGACACACAGGTACGTTTGTGCCCGCGAAACTTTTGCGAGCGCTATGTTGGAATTTCAGTCAAAACATCAAGCTTTGATCAGCTACGATCATGAAGCAACATGCAACCAGATCAATATGCTGGTGGCTGGCTCATGGTTAAGCTGCATATGCCTCCCTGGATCGCTGGTGTTTGGGCTCATAACCAATCAGAAAACAACTCTGGTTTGAATCACACACGTCGGATAGTTATCATCGTCGAATCAGTTGTGAGGGAAGAAATGGGACAAGAGTGGGATGCTCTGACGCCCAGCGTTTGAGGTCCATTCCTCCAGACCACGGTCTCATCTGGTGATGAACATGCTTCCCTCCTCCTCTCCTTGCTTGCTGCTTTGGCCGGCTGCTGTTGTTGCCAGTGTCCTCAACGGCGTGCTGTCCTTTGCAGGCGTCACAATCGAATTTCCTCGCAAGTCCAGACCCAGTACTGTCTGGAATGAAGACCTTCTTCTCTCTCGCGCTGCTGGCGCTCGCCCAGGCATCGCTGCTGGGCTCTTCGACCGCCGACCTCCAGTCCGAGTTCCTGTCCTGGAAAGCCAGCCCTGCCGGTCAATTCGCCTACGAGAACGGATACGTCCCTACTTCCAGAACTGCTGCCCGGAACCTCAAGGAGACTGCCGATGCCCTGCCTACCGCCGACGAGCTCGAGCGCTTCCAGAACGCCAAGGAGACGATCGCGAAGCTCCAGATCGAGCAGTCGCGCGCGATTTTCTCGCTCAACACGCCGTTTGCGCTGCTCACGGAGGCGGAGTTCAAGGCGTACGTGGGCACGACCTTCGACGCCTCTCAACAACCGCAGCGCAAGCTCTTGGAGAAGCTCGTCCCCGACAACCGTTTCTTCAACGCCACGACGGCTTCCTACAGTGTGCGTCGCAATCTCAGGCAGCAGGCGGACGTCGTCGACATTGACTGGGAAAAGAAGGGGTGCGTGAACCAGCCGATCGACCAGGGTCAGTGCCAGGCGAGCTGGGCTCTGACATCAGTCGGCGCGCTCGAGAGCGCGCACTGTATCAACACTGGAAAACTCATCAGGCTCTCGGGCCAAGAAGTGATCAGTTGCGCCACAAACGGCGAACGAACCTGCTCAAAGGGAGTGAGCGTGCGCGCGTTCGACTGGGTGGGTCACCTCAACGGCGGCGGCGTCTGCACGGACGACTCGTACCCGTACGCCTCGAGCAGCGGCGTCGCGCCAGGTTGCAAGCGAAACCAGGACGCGAGCTTCGGCTGCAACAAAGTGGATGTCGGTGCGCACTTTTACGAGTCCGTCAACTTCCGCGACCACACGCAGCTCGGGGCCGCGGTGTCCAAGCAGCCGGTGGCGACGCTCGTCAACACGGGCGTGCAGGCTTTCCAGTTCCTCTCGGGTGGTGTGATCATGGGCAGCGAGACGTCGTGCCCGAGCAAGCAACTGGACTCGTCCGTGCTCATTGTCGGGTACGGTACGCTCAACGGCGTCAAGTACTGGAAGATCCGCAACAACTGGAGCATCTACTGGGGGACGGGAGGCTACGCGCTCATCGAGCGCGGGTACACGGGCTCGGACAACGGTGCGTGCGGCATCGAGACGGTCGGCTACTCCCCAGTGATCGTCCCGGCGTCGAGTGCGGCGATCAACTTGCGCTGCAGCGAAGTGCGCAAGCGCGTCGAGCTCCTCGGTGCGACGTTGAAGTATGTGCCAGGCGTGAAGCCCCAGGACTGCTGTGACAGATGCCGACGCGAGAGTGCATGCAAGGGCTACGTGTGGCGGTACGAGACCGACACTTGCGAGCTCAAGTCCAGCATCACGGGTGAGCAAAACAACGCTGTCGGCGCGAGCCCGACCTACTCTGGCACGGTCATGTCGCGCGCCGAACGCATCGGTCAAGGCTCCATCTTCAACGACATTGATTTCCCAGGCAATGATCTGTTCACGACCCGCACGGGTAGCGCCGAAGACTGCGTAGACGTCTGCAACGAGTTCGCCAACTGCCACGCGTTTTCGTGGAACCAGTACCTGGGTGGCTCGTGCTACTTGAAGACCAAGCGTCCGGTTACGGGCACGCCTGTGGCAAAGAACGCTGACGGCTCGTCGTCCATTCGCTCGGGGACCAGCTACAAGTGCTCGCCACTGAAGAGCGATACGGATTTGAGTGGCGGAGCGGACCTCGCCAGCGTGCAGGCCAAGGCTGCGAAAGACTGCTGCGGGATTTGCCGCGCCACCGACAAGTGCGCGGCTTTCTCGTGGAACGATTACAACGGCGGCACTTGCTGGCTGAAGCAAACTGGCGCGTGGACAGTCGCTGGACTGGACGTGTCGTCCGCGTTCCTGAACTAAGCTAAGTAGCGCCCGCGTCTTGCTTAGCGTCTGGACGTGATGGCTTTACGACAAGAAAAGGTATTCGACATCGAGTTCGAGTGTAATAAGTTTCTGAATAATGAGTATGGAATTCTTTGTTTTCTTTGGAGGACTGAGTTGTCGATTGAGCTCCGTCGAATCCAGATGTCTACTTTTCAAGATGTACAGGACAGGAAACTGCAAGATCCGTCAAACAATGCGCATCGTGCTAGACTAGCACGATGCGATTTTTTTAATGGTGTCGAGCGCCAACTACAATAGCTGCTAAAATTTAGTTGGCGCTTGGCACCATTAAAAAAATCAACGGAGAGATTGCCCCGTCACCACGCGGTTGTTCAACGTCGTGGTTATACCTAGGATAGGATGTGGACCCCCGTACTTTCTCACGAGAGAGCTAGCTTCGCGTCGTCTGCACTGATCTCCGTGGGATGGATATGCTAGCCACCACTATGGCGCAACCACGACAGACTTGGCATGGACCTGTTGAATACCTTGATGGAATCCACTCGCCAGATTCACCCCTCGCAGTTTTGTACCTGTGCACGAAAATGGATCTGGTTCAGCTTGACTGCAAGGCTCTCCCTCAGGTGATCTCGAGATATTTTCATCAGGTTGGCTCTCACACACGAGAACTGAGAATTTTAGCTCCAGAATTGAGGATAGATGTATGTTTGTTGTTATGTGAAAGTTGACAGCCAGAGACGTCGATTATTATATGAAACTCAAGCTGACTGCCTCTGTGTATTAGGCTTATGCCTCATGACAAAATTTTAACTTGCCGAACCTTTCTCCCCGCTGCAAACTCGAAAACCAGCGCTGTGACACCCTGACCGAGCCTGTCGAGGTCAATGCCGAGCCCAACTTGTCGACGCTTAGGAACAGAAGTCTCCGTTTGCTCCTTGTCTGTTGGCGCTCTCCAATGCCTGAGCACGCTTAGAAATGCCAGTTGACACGCGCCTGGGAGTAGGGTCTTCGTAGCAAGTGGCTCATTGTTAAACCTGAGAAACTCAGTTTTCAGCTGTAGCGGTGCGTTGTTCAGAATCAACGTTTCCAGTGACTTGTTGAGTTCCAAGACGTCCAAAAATGCTGAAAGGGTGGCTTCATCTAATCTCTCCAGGTGGTGGGTGTATAGACTGAGGCTTCTTAGTTGTCTTGAGATTTTCGTTTCAGGATCTTGAAGAAACTGAGCCAGATCCATAGTACTCGCGCTCGGGCGAGCTCCTGAGAATACGAGTGACGAAACGGTGCAGCCGTTCTGTTCATATGCGTTCAGCACGTCTCTTTCAACCCCAGGGTCGGTGGTGGGAAGCACGAGTCTCTTCAATTGTGGACACACTTCCAGGATGGTACGAACCGACTCCCTCCCAATGCGCAATGGGTGTAATAGGATCACCTCGCGAAGTTGGCAGCCGAGATACTTAATCAATGGTATTATGGCGTCTCCATGGGTCGGGTACTGAGGCACAAACTCGAGAACCCTCAGCTGTCCTCTGCAACCTTGCGATAATGAAGACTCCTGCGACGTGGGTACAAACTCGGTAATATACGCGCGATCAGCTACACAATGACCGTAGTCGGGATCAGGCAGTCCACCACTTTACGATCGTGGTTGTCTTTCCTGATCATCCGGAATGTGCTGTCGGTCTTCAGCTTCAGGAAAGTTGGACCTGTAAACGAAAAGTCGCCAGGGTCGATCTTCACGCTCGTGCCTACCGGCAAGATGATTGATCCGCCATCACCCAGCTCTTCGGTTGCCATGTTGTCGATCAGTTCACCGGTGTCACCTTCTCCGTAATGCCCGTAATAGGGACCTTCAAGCTTCTTCGGAAGGAGCTTTATCGCTGGGTTCTTCGCCTCCAAGATGCTGTTGATCGCAGCCATATTCTTCCGCAGAAATTCATATTCTTCGATGATCAGCCTTGGCACACTTGAAGTCGACTCGTTACTGAACACTTCCAGCAAAGGATTCCCTACTTCCGCTCGTGAGCCAGCTAGCATTTCTAAGCGTACCCGGACGTTCGAGAGTGTCAGCGAGCGAAAGTCAAACGCGAAGATGTTCAACCAAACGCCGGCGAGTTGGAGTAGGTGGAGCTCTCGACAGGTTGGATCGTGGCGTATTGTCCCTGGTGTTTGGGTTTGTAGCGGAGAGGAAAGTACGCCACGTCCGTATTTATTCGTGAGTTCGAGCGGATGCTCGAAATGCGCAAGTGCTTCAACTGACGACCTCAAGGATGTTTTGCACAGCTTGGTTGTCCACTCCTGGAGAAAGATCGTATTCGCTGGTGATGCATCTAACTGTTTACTTGTAACGAATCACAAAGTTAGAAGTTCGCGAGCAATGTGGTGTGGTAAACGTAAATGTAGCCATCTATTCTCAGCCGAGGACGATGAAGTTGACAACCATTGCAGTGGCGGGATCAGATCTCCCCTCATTTGCCGCTGGGTGCTTATTACTTGACGCAAACGAGCGCTCTGTTTCATCACTGCTCTTGGTCACCAACACACAGCGACGACGAGCTCTTGCTGCGGATGCGCTAAGTATGAAGCACACTTTGCCACCACCCGCCAGCATGAGCTCCCCCGTGCGGTCGCCACACGCTGCGAATACCACGACGACGTGCTCGACCAACCCGATGTTTGTGCACACGAAAATGATCGTCGCTGCGGCGCGCGCCACCACTGCGGCAGCGTCCGCGATGATCGCAAAGGCTAGCAGCGTCGGCGAGTTACACGCGCTTCATGCAGCGACGTCGGCACTGCACTCGCCTAGGACCTCGTCAGCACACACGCCGCAAGAGAGTAGCCGTCCGTTCACTGGAGCTCTCTCAACTCCGCGTGGTGGGGGTAGTAGTAGTATTGCACACGGCGTAGTGCTACCCCCGGCGCAAAAGGGGTCTGCTGCTGGAAGTCATCATGGCAAAAATGGGGCTGCTACTAATACAAATTCAGCAGAGCGGCAACGTCCAGCGACATCACCAGCACAAGAGTCTGCTACCAGCATCGCTGGTAGTAGTAGTAGTAGTAGTAGTAGCGTACAGCAACCATCGCCAGCCAACTCGCCACCAAAGGGAGAACTCGAGGTATTTCCCGCGTGGATCCGCGAACGCAAGGACTTCCAGGTGTTCTTCCCCCGCTTCTCCGATATCGTGATCACAGACGAAGAGATTCTTCGACAGGGAGTGCCGAAGGAGCCCGGCGATCGCAACATCGTTGAGCTGCAGTGTCTCGCGCGCTGGATCATGAAAATCCCCTCGATGGCGACGTCGCTTGACCTCAGCCAAGCGACCGAGATCGCGAAGCTCGCACGGTATCAAGCGCTCAAGCCGCGCGAGTTCGTGTTCCGCAAAGGCGACAAGGGCGACGCGTGCTACCTGGTGTTCACGGGCGAGGTGCACGTGCTCATCGACGGTCAGAAGGTGGCAACAGTCGGGAAGAACTCGGCGTTCGGCGATATCGCGCTGCAGATCGAGAATGCGACTCGAGGTGCCGATGTCCAGGCGGGGTTCCCCGCCTCCTTCACGACGCAGACACCGAACCAAGTCGTCGTCACAACAGCAAATAACGGAAATGCTGCTCTCCCTCCAGCGCCAGCGATTGGCTGCGAAGTGCTCAAGATCGTGGCGGAGGATTACCACAAGACTTTGGCGCGCTGCCAGACGCGACGTCGCAAGCACCTAATCAACTGGCTGCACACCGAGGTACTGCTCTTCCGTGACTGTGTCGAGAGCAAACTGCACTACTTTGAGCTCGTGTCGCTCGATGTGCCGCTCAAGCAGGGCGAGATCCTGTACCACCAAGGCGACTTGATCGGCGCGTTCTACGTTGTGCGGTCGGGAAAAGTGCGGCTCGAGGTGGACATCCAGTACGAGCACAAGCACCGGTGGCCCGTGGGCAAACATGAGTGGAAGGAAAAAGTCCATGCGGCGAAATCGCGGATCCCGTTCAGCTATGAGGAGCAAGCCGGGTTCTTTGGGTTCGAGATGTTTGTTGAAGGACAACAGTCACGGGCGTACACTGTGATCGCCGACTCGCCGACCGTGGAGCTCGTCGGCCTCAACCGCGTGGACTGTTTCTCACCCTACTTCTCGTTCACACCCCGGGCGATCGACCGCATCCTCGAGAAGCACGACAAGTGCCGCGAGTTCGCGACCAAGCAGATCCATCAGAAGCTCAAGGACTTCCGCCAGCTCACGTCCGCGCAGAAGAAGTCGTTCAGCAGCGCCGCCGGGGGGAAAGAGCTGCCCGTGCGCGTGAAGCCGTGGTTCAGCCACTCGAAGGAGACCCCGCAATTCCAGTTTCCGAGCTTGAAACCCGCCAAGTGGGAGGCCCCCAACGACATTGTGCGCGCGCTTCAGCTCTCCTGCCAGTAAGTTATCCCAATCAAACAAACTAGAGATACAATGCCAAAGTGTCTATGAAGAGTAGCTAGGGTCAATCAATACTAGGGAACTCATGCGATTGACATGGTCAGCGAATGGAGTACTTCAATTAGTACCTGTGGGTGATCTCCGAAGCCAGGCAAACTGGAACGAGTAGTCCACGCCAAAGTGGTCTAACGGTGCTTGGATCGAAAACGTCATCCAGAAGATCAGCTTGGATTGTACTTGGTGCCATTGCGACTGGAGCACGAACGTCAGCTGGTGCAGAGCGGAGATTCGCAATTTGCAGCTGAGCAACAGTCTGAGCAGGATCGCCGAGAGCGCCTGGAGCAGCGTATACGTCATGATGTTGTTGGTACTCACTTGAAATGCTGCCCCGTCGGTGTTTCGAAGCTGCGCGTAGTAGACTTTGTTCGGGAGCTGGTACGCGACGCTGAGGTAGGAACCTAGAGAGACGAATTGTTTGGCATTGGATTAGGCAAGTCCTCAGTATACTATTAGAGGTCAAGCTCAGACATCACGATCGCCAAGTAGGCAGTAAATGCACTTACAGTAGATGATCGGGATCGCCACTTCGGTAAACTCGACGAGCAGCAGGAACTCGGTCCAGTGCAGAAGGCGCAGCACGTGCTGCACGAATCGAGCTCTGCAAGTGTCGCTCAGCGCCAAGACGGCTCGCTTCTCGTCGTCGGTTAGTCTTGAATTAGTCAGTAGTCGGAGTGTCGTTGGCTGCATCCACGAAGGTTGACGTGGATGCGGCACTCTTGACGGAATGGTCAACTGAGACTTGGAAGGCTGGCGGGGACTCGAGATCTTCGCATCGTCTTTTGAAAAGTGGGCGACTTGGCGTCCACCAGTGGACTTGAAAGGATGGACCACTGTCGCGGTGGTCTTCCCTGTGGCTGCTCTCGAAGACATTTTCCCCAGAGGCATTGCCACGACCTTATTGTTTGGAGACCGTTTCTGGTCACGACGTCTGACAACGACTGGCGCTGGTCGGCATTCGATTTCACCAGGACCGTACTGCGGTGGCGGCAACATGCTTGGCTGAACTCGACAGCGCTGTTGAACTCGCCCATGGGACCGCACTCGATTCGACCTGTCTTCCAGTAGATTACGGCCATTCTCTAGCAGGAAAACCGCGGCTTCAATGAAATGCATCTTGGTCCAGATCAAGCGAAGCTGGTCGGCGCTGTTGCCGACGCTTGAAGTTGTCTGGCCCTGAGCTTCGCCCGCCTCTTCTCGCAGATTGCCAGGTTTCTCAAAGACCTCGGCTTCAAACTCTCGAACGACAGCGAAAATCCTGCGCAGTGAGAGGACTCCAAAGCCGAAATCCATGGCGATGAGCACGGCGGTGGTGTGGTACGACGTCGCGCTTTGCATGCAGCAGGCGACATAGAGTGCATGGAAGACCTCGGCGTTGAGGATGATGAACTCAGGCTTGGCGTCTTCGAGGTCCCTGAGCAAGTAGTTGAGCACGTTCTTGAAGACCAGTTTGATCTGCAGCAGTACAAGCGCGAACGCCACCTGTGGGAGCCCCGAGAGCTTCTGGAACAGAAAGATGTACGGTGGGTACACCAATGTTATACTGACTAGTGCCACGAGGATGCGCACGTAGTGGGCGACCTCCTGCTTCAGTTCTGGGGTTTCTCAGAAGTACTTGCCCCAGAGAGAAAGGACCCCGACCGTGATACCAAAGATCCACCCTGGTGCGACCAGCACTGGGAAGAACGGGACTGGGAACCCAATGACGCTTGCCATCGCAAACATGACGGCTACTGTCTGGACAGAGACACACGACGCCACAGGCACCACTTGCGCCAACGTCATCGGCAGTCGCGGGACAAAGTGGCGGCAGTTGTCCAGCACCAAGAGCGAGAGAAGCCAGCAAATGTACATCGCCCTGACCCAGAACATCTGGCTACGCACGAGTCCTCTCTCGGGCGGCTCCAATGGGATCAGATCCGCCGCGATTGTCACTGCGATGCAGGGAAGCGGAGTCAGGAGAATGACGAGAGAAGCTCGCAGCACGCTCGTTCGCTCGCTGTGCTACTGGAAATTGTAAAGTCGCTCGCCCGAGTACTTGCCATGGCGATCGACGTGGAGGGCGTCCCAGTTCTGGTCGACCGTCGCCCAGCACTCGTGACTTCGATGCCGGATGCGCTGCTGCATTGCTCGCCAACGAACGAGCTGCGATGAGTCAGAGGTGACACGCAATGGAGATTACCTTATCGTACGAGTCCAAAAATGAACGATGAGAGCAGGACTACATTTGACGGTCTTCTTTTTACGACATGCTCGTCCTTTCACTGACTGTCGGCACATGTGGGTGCTGTGGTCACGAGGAGATTTGCTCTGAATAAATAGCATCTCGAAACAGAGGCGCCACGTGATTTCGGTAGTGGTACTGACTGGATGCACTCTCACACTGCCTTTCCGATGAAGAGGTCTTCATCGAGAGCCAACTCACCACCAGGCTCATCACCCTGCGGCGGTGGGATCCCATCCGCGATCAGATCTTCATCCGTGTCCATCGTGAGTTCAATGTGCTTCCAGACATCGGCGGCATTAGCTCCACCTGAGGTTGCGAATTTGCCCAGCGCGCTGCTCGCCTTGAAGCTCTCGGCCAAGATCTCGTCCTGCCAGTCGTGGTCAGAGATGATCCACGCCGAGTCCGCGATCGACCGGTCGCGGTTGCGCTTGAACTCGTACAGCGCATGCGTGGCGTTGTACACGTGCACGCGTCCGTAGCCGTACTCCATCTGGGCCGCGCGGCTCCACGTGACCGGGTAGTACCCAGCGCTGTCGAGACTCGCCCCCGCCGAGCCAACCATAATGTGCACCGGCGCCTTCGCCTTCTCGAGTCCATTGCCGAGCTTCTCCACCAGGCACTGCTCCTGGAACACTGGACACGTGCGCTCGTAGGCGTGGTAGTGACCGGAGAAGACAACATCGACCCCGTAGTCGACGCACAGCGTCTCGAGGTTCTTGCGGATGAACTGCGAGAGCTGGTAGTCCTTCTCGTACATCTCGGAGCAGTACATCGGCCGGTGGATGTGCAGAAACAGCCACGGCGTCTTCTTGCGGTCCACGTGCTTGAGGTCGTTCACGAGCCAGTTGTACATGGGCGACCCGGGCGTGTAGTCGTGCTCGGTGCTGATCACCGTGTGGTGCATGAGTCCCATCTCGACGCTGTACCAGAAGACGTTGTTGCCGTTGTCCGGCATGTGGAAGCGCTTGTTGAGCGGCACGCCGCACTCACCGCCGGAGCCGCAGTCTGGTGGCGGGTCCGGCGGGTGGAACCCGGAGCCCGTGGCCCCCGAGGGATCGTTGGACCCCACCGTCAAGTAGCAGTAGTCGTGGTTCCCCACCTCAATCATGTACGGGATCTCAGCGGCCACGGGCTGGATGAGCGCGAGGAACTGGTCCCAGAGGAACGTCCGGCCCTTGGCGTACGAGATGTCGCCGTCGTGGAACGCGGCGACGAACTGCTGGTTCTGTTCGTGCGCCAAGTCCATGTCGACCCTCATGAGCTCCGCGGTGGTGCCCGTCCGGTCGTCCGGGAGTTCGCCCAGCGCCTTGATGTCCCAGTCGCCCATGTCGCCGTACACAAAGAAGCTCATGGTGGTGTTCGGGTCGTGGCTCCCTGCGGGTAATGGCACCGAGAACTTGAACACCTTGCTCTTCAAGTAGCCGCCGACCTGGTAGTAATACGTTCGTCCAGGTGTCAGTCCTACCATCAGCGCATCGTAGAGCGCGCCGGGGTCCCGGTAATAGAGGTCCGACTCGATCGTCGCGGGCTCCTCGCACATGTCACTCGCCTTGTAGGAGCTCGAGGTCGCCTGCGCTACAAGACTGAGGTTTGCAGGTGAATCCCCATAGTGCACCTCGGGGTTGTTCACGGGGGCACTGACCCACATCACGCGCATCTCGGTCGGTGTGTTCGTCATCGCGAGGTGCACCTGCAATGGCTCGAAGCGGCCATTGGCCATGCGCACGTAGGGCGAGTGCGCCAGTCGCAGATGCTGCCCGGCCTCCGTGACGCGAAACAATCGGAACTGCCACGAGCAGCGCATGTTGGGCAGCCGCTTGAACTCGATCACGCCGCTCGAGCGGTTGTTGGTCTTGACCGCGTCCAGGAACTCGATGTCGGGCGGCGGGCGCGTCTCGTCGTCCACGCAGTAGGCGCCGACCCAGTCGTCCATGCGCGGCGGACCCGGGATCTCGAACAAGATTGCCACGGACTCCAAGTGGCTGATCTCGCGGCTCGAGACGTTGATCACGGCTTTGCGCACAATGGTGTTGCTGTTGGAGCTCTTGGTAGTACTAATAGGGCTCTTCGTTGGATTCTTCGTCTTCATGGGACCTTGTGGCGGCGGTACCAAATTTGCAACCACCAGTGAGCGCTCGCCATTATCGTCTATTGAGCCTGAGGCGCTGCTCACAAACACGCAGTCGCGCTGGTACGAGTTGGCGCCAAACGTGCAGGGCGAGTCATCACGCAGAGGGCTATTGAGTTGACGAGCTGACCTGTGTTGCTGCTGCTGAGCCAGCACGCGCGTATCGCCAGCGTCGTGGCTGAGCCAGCAGGTCGCGACGAGCGCTGCAGTCGCTGCTCTCCACGCCCACCTCATCGCTTGATCGACAGGCTGATTGACGTCCAGTGCTCGCTGCTGCACTCGATTGATCGCCACGCCTTCAAGGAACGGCTCGTGACACCAGACACGGGTTCCTCAAGGCCGGCTCGGCGCACGTAAGGAGCTCAGCTGTGGTGGCTTGCGCGTGTATGGGGCTGTGGCTTGCTGGTGAGAAGCGAAGTGCACACTGCAGACAGCGAGCGCGTGGCACGACGCAGGCGCTTGGGACGCTCTGAGGCGAGGGAACATTATTGGAGGAAGATGGAGTTGACATACCCATCCCTCTTGTTTTGGGGTTCACCAGTCAGTCACGCAACATCTATTTGTTTGCCTTCTATGAACTTCGTATACCTTTTTACGATGATTTCATTGTAAAAGACTCACCCCAGCTACCTGTATATGACAAGTAAGTGTGCTATAACGGTACAAATTGTATTAGTAAAGGATATTACCGTTCAGTTCAGTGATCATAGGGCAGTCAAGTGTTGGAAGTCGTGAGGTTTGCTTGTTTCACAGAAGGAGTTCCAAATTTTACTATTTACCAGAGTTTTTAAAAATTTCTTAAAAGAAACTGTTTTTAACAGTTGAGACGTCAAAATGCATTTTGGACATGAATGTCAAGTGAGCCAGGTCACTCGTTACTCCGCATTCGTGAATTTGGCCATGTCGTCGCATGCGCGCACCGCAAGCAGCGTGGACTCGATCCGCGAGAGCGTGCCGAGCTCCTGGCGCGCCGTGCACATGCCATCGTGGCTGAGCCACCAGGACGGCGCGTTCCGCAACGCGCGCGGCCAGTCGCTCTCGTACGTGGCGCTCTTCCCGCCCGTGAAGACCCCTCTGCACGGCATTGTCGTCTACCTCCATGGGCTCGGCGAGCACTCGCGGCGGTACTTCCATGTGTACGAGCAGCTCTGCGAGCACGGTTTCGGCGCGGTCGCGTACGATCTGGTCAGCCACGGCGAGAGCGGCTGGGGGAAGCACAAGCGGCGCGCGCACGCCGAGAGGTTCCAGCACTTTGTCGACGACACGAACGAGTTCATCGCGTACGCAAAGGAGAACCTCTTCCCAGACTTGCTACCGCCGTATCTGCGTGACGACTCGAATGCAGCCTCTGTGCCGTTGATTCTCGTGGGCACATCCTTCGGGTCCCTCGTCGCGATCCACACGGTGCTGTCCGAGAAGCACGCGTTCGACGGCGTGGTGCTCGTCTCGCCCTCGATTTCGGTGGAGTGGACCCCGATTCTACGGATACAAGCGCTCTTCGCACGCCCCATGTCTGCGATCATCCCGAAAGCGCGTGTTGTGCCGGCTGTGAACCGCGATTTTCTCTGCCGGGACCCCGCGTTCCTGGACGACTTCGCGAACGACCCGCTGACGACTTCAGGGAACCTGACGATGCGCATGGGTGCGCAGTCGCTCAAGGCGTGCAACGCGCTGCAGAAGGAGTCTCAGTTCGAGCAGCGCACCAGTGCGTTCTGCGCACTGCCGATCCTGTTCATGATGGGGTCGAAGGACAAAGTCACGAGTGTGTCGCTGGCCATGCAGTTCTTTGAGAAGATCCAGAACCAGGACAAGCAGTTCACGAAGTTTGAGGGCATGTACCACGCGCTCTTCGACGACCCGGAGAAGGACGACGTGTTTGAGTGCATGCTCCAGTGGCTCGAAGCGCGCTTTCCGGAACCACCGCAGCAGCAGCAGCAGGAGGAGGAGGAGGGCGAGGGGGAGAGTGGCGATACTACTGAGAGGCATGATCCATTATGAGTAACAACAGTGCGATGTGGTTGTATTTGTATGGGGAATTTTGTGGAGTTATTAATTTACTATCGGTCTGTCAAAAAAGCCTCAAGAATCTCTGTCTAAATTCGTAATCAAATAGCGCGGGTTTTCGGAAGAAGAATAGCTCATCTTAAATGATCGATCGTCTGTCATCAGAAAAATCAGAGCCAAAAAAAAGCAATATGGTAATAATGCCAAGGAGCAACGACGAAGCGACGGTCTATCACGAGAGGCAGGAGCTCTACCGCTGCGGCATCCACGCGCTCAACAACGCGCTGCAAGGTACGCGCACCCGCCATCCAACCCATCGGTTCTCTGGTGCGTTCGCTGTCAGTCTGACGCTCTCAGGATCTTCTCTCTGTATCTATCGTTTGCTGTGTGTGCGTTCGTGTAGCAAAAGTGTTTGAGAAGGCAACGCTTGATGACGCCTGTCAGCATTTGGCAGCACTCGCAGACCCGAGCGGCGGCGGGAACTCGCTCATGAGCCGCGTGTGGAACCCGCACCGCTCTGTTCTCGGACTGGGCAACTACGACGTCAACGCGCTCATGTACGTGCTGGAAGAGAAAGGTGAGCAGCATGTCCCAAAGATCTGATGTGGCGCATGTGCGTCATGCATGATGGGTCTATCGCTGTACCTCACAGCAATGTGTATGCTCCTCACAGGCTACAAGATGCAGTGGGTCGACAAGCGCCGCCCCGTGACGAAGGAGCTGCTGGACTGTGACGCGCTCGAGGGCGTGCTCTGCAACGTCGTGCTGTCGGGTTTCCTGCGCAGCGTGTGGGAGCAGCGCCACTGGTTCGCGATCAAGAAGGTGCGTGTAGGCACTAGCCGCCTTTGTGTATACTGTTCGCTTGGTTCATTATTGTGCTTTGGTGTATTCATGAATATGCAGATTGGAGGTATTTATTACAATCTGGACTCGAAGCTTGCGACCCCAATGGTACGGACGCCCATGTGATCGATCATGTTGTTGACATTCCTCAGCGAAAACAGGGTATTAATGGTGCTGGTACTCTGGTATGTGTGTGGACTATGTATTCGTCATGCTCAGCCATTTGCAAGCGAGGAGGACTGCTTCAAATTCCTGCAGGAGCTGGTGGATACTGGCGAGTGCGAGCTCTTCTCGATCGCAAAGGCTTCCGAGTCAGAGGAGGCACAATGAGTGAGCGGTTCTCCTGCGTGAATGCATGGACGAGCAATTGGTCATTTGAAGACCCCACATATATTTGCTGAATGTGTAATGAATGATATGTATATTGCGTGAGTCCGAAGCTGGTTCCCTTGGTAAATTGATTCAACATCTCCTCTACGTTGGAGAGACCTGTATATCCAACTAACATGTCGAAGAGCAAGTCTACTTGACCAAGGACGGGAACAGGAACGACGCGTTTTTCTCTTCCTGTAGCGCCGCATCCTCTTCACTGCGGTGGCGCAGCAAACCCGCGATGTCGTCCCAGTGGAAACCGTCGGCGTTGCGGCGCACGATGCCATCCACGTCGATCATCACCTTGTGCGGCACGCGCAAGACCGCGTACGGCTCGGGCACCTCCGCACAGCCAAAGTGCAGCACGGTCGGCGTGGCGCTTTCGTGGCGGTAGTCGCGGCACACGCGCGGCTTGCCGGTCTTGGGGTTGATCTTGTCGAGGAACTCGAGCGTCTTGGTAATGTTCTGGTCCAGGTTCACGAGCACAAAGTTGGCGATCTTGGAGTGGCCGTCCTTGGAGCGCGCTTCAAAGTGCTCGACCTCCTGCTCGCACGCCTTGCTCCACGTCGCGTAAAAGAGCAGGATCGTCGGCTTCTTGGTGCGCTTCACGAGCTCGAGCAGGCTGTGCGTGTCGCCGGTCTCCAAGTCGACGAGCGCCACATCTGGGGCCGGGTGGTTCAGCACACACGACATTGTTCTTTGTGAGCTCTTGCAGGTTTTGCTTTCAGTGCGTGGAATGCCAACTCAGCGCTTGTACAAGCGCCTCTTCAGGGTCGGCTACCTGTCGGAATAGAAATGAAAACGACGACCCACATTTCTAGAAAACCGTTCAACGTATCAAGCGGATGTATTACCGGGAGTCAATATTACGGATTGGTTGAGTGTGGATGGGTATAATTAATCAGGCGGTGCTGGTGCTGGTGCTGTTGTCGGTGGCGGCAGCCCCACTGCTGCTCGTTCGATTGAGCTGGCGATGCGGGAGCCCTCCACGCATGCTGTCTGCGCGATAGCTCTTGCGGCGAGTGAGCGTCGTCTTGCTGTTGAAGCTCAAGTTCTTCGCCGGCTGGTTTTTGTTCGTCGTGAGCTTCTGAATGCGCTGCTCCTGCTTCTCGCGCTCCTCGTAGACGCGCCGCTCGGCGCGCTGGCGAGCACGCTGCAGCGCCTCTTTCTCCTTAAAATGCACGACGTATGCCTGGTTCCGGCTCGCGTTGATGCGCATGCTGGATTTGATAGTGCTCTTCATGCTCGAATCGAAGCGGAAACCGGAGAAAAGCGTCTCGATCGGGGGCACGTCGGCGCTCGCGAAGAGTTCACAGCCCAGGATCGCGTCCAGCGTGACCACAAAGCGGCCATTTCTGATACTGGTGCTGCTGCTGGTCGTGGTGTCAACTGATGCCACTGAGGCAGTGTCGTCGTCGTCATCGATTTCAGCGAATTGGCTGGCGCCACTCACACTTGAAGTTGCACTGTCAGCATCTCTACTTGATGAAGGTGCTCTGGCGATGTACGCGGGGAAGAAGATCAGCTCCAGCGCGTCTGCAATCTCTGGAGCGAGCAGCTCCAGCACACCTTCCTCTGGCTGCACGGTCGTGAGCTCCATCCCCGTCGCCATCTCGTACAGCACGTGGCCAAACAAGAGCAGATCAAGCTCCACTTTTGCCTCCAACGGGACTGTGAGCTCGCGCACCTCTTTGTAGCGGTCGATCGCCAGCAGCGGCGTATAGATATCAGAGATGCGCGCATTGCCCTGGTCGATGATCACGTTCCCCGAGCTCAGGTGCTCGCACACGATGCCCTTCGAGCGCAACGCGACCAGCGCTTCCAGGATCTGCCGCCCAAAGCGCGCGATCTCCTCGTAGAGCAGCGGCGACGCGTCCACAACGCGATACTTCTCTCGGTATGTGCGCGTCGGACTCGCGCGGTGGATGCGGTCTTTCAGGCTTCCGCTCGCGACAAACGGCTGCAGGATGAGCAGTCCTTTCTTCTCCTTGGAGTAGTAGATGTCAGCCACTGGGAGGATGTACGGGTGCTAGCAGACAAAAGTGACGGACAGAACAGCGAGTCAATACAATTAGCGCCACCAACACAAACACACATACGGCATTTTACACGTACCTTGAGCGTCACGAGCAGCGCCTTGAGCTTGTAGAGCAGGTTCTCCTTCTGGAAGTCGAGGAAGCTGAGCTGCACGGGGAAGAGCGTGATCATCATCTCGCCGCAGCGGTCCTGCAGCAGGTTCACGAGGTCCACGTGGAAGCAGAACTTCTCTGCGCGGCGCCCGATCTCCGGGAACGCCTCCTCGCGCCACTGGAAGAGCGGGTTGTTCTTGCAGTACTTGGCCGCGAGCAGCACCGCCAGCGCGCCGTTGAACGACGCCATCTCTTCCTTTCCTTCCGTGATTGAAAATGTGTTTTGTGTTTCTTCCAAGATTTTCTTCAAGTATAAATTGCTTTTGATTAAAACCGACGAATTTAATAGAGACGGGTTTTAGGAAGCGATTGTTTCCGGTATCCGCGCTTTGGAGAGATTACTTCCAGTATTGGTTTGATTCAAATAACCTTTCTAACCGCCGGCTAAACCGGTACATCGGTGTAGGTAGTTAGATACCGGTTTACCAGTATAATTTGCTGATGTTGAACTTTTGATTTTCTTTTCATCCAATGACACGCAACTTTTTATCCATAAATATTATCCACCAATCAAAATTGCTTTTAACCAACATCCTTTGCGAATGTTGCACGAATGTGAACTTCCACCTCCGCACTCATTTGACAACAGTCTCTCTTTTTCCCGCAAAGCAGATTCATACCCAACAAAAAAACTGCGGGGGAGCTCGCTATCAATATTCCCGAGCGACTCGCGCGTAAACTATCCAAACGATCCCCCCTCTGTGCCCCAGCTCGTTGGCCCCAACCTGTGGTGTTGCTCGCCCGCACTCCCCATTATCGGCGACTCGCAGCACCAATCTCAGCAGCAGCAGCAGCATGTTCAGCCGTGTCCTGCGCAGCAACAAGAAGGCGGCGTCCGCGCTCCTCTCAGCGCCGTCGCAGCAAGTGCGTCGCCTCAACCTCCATGAGTACCAGTCGCTCGACATCATGAAGACCTTCGGCGTCGCCACGCCGCAGGGCATCCCGGCGACCACGCCAGCGGAGGCCGAAGCCGCGTTCAACAAGATCAAGGCCGGACGCTGTACGTTGTTGTGATTCTGATGTTGTATGTGTGTCGCTGTGTATGCGTGCACAAGTGCTGTGACGCTATTTATGTGTACTAGCGTGTGCGTATGCTGGTGTTGGTGAACATGGTGTTATAAATGCTTGAGGAGAGTATGATGTTTCTGACGGTGTGCTTTTATAAAACAATTGCTTGGGGTGTGATTACAGCGGGTGTCGATGTCGTGATCAAGGCGCAGGCGCTCACCGGTGGCCGTGGTCTCGGTTCGTTCAAGAACGGGTTCAAGGGCGGTGTCCACATGTGCACCAAGTACGTGCCATCGTTATAATGGCACTTATGAAACTATTGGGTGCGTGTCCTAATTCGACTTTTCGTTGCTGCAAACAGGCCAGAGCAGGCGAAGAAGTTTGCGGAGAAGATGCTCGGCCAGACGCTTGTGACCAAGCAGACGGGCGAGAAGGGCATTGAAGTCGCCAAGGTGTTCCTCGTCGAGCGCGTGTACATGCGTCGCGAGATGTACTTCTCGATCCTGATGGACCGCGCGTCGCAAGGACCAGTGATCGTCGCGTCGCCAGCCGGCGGAACCTCGATCGAGGACGTCGCTGCCGCGACCCCAGAGCTGATCTTCAAGGAGAACGTGGACATCATGAAGGGCGTCACGGACGAGCAGGTCGCTCGCCTCGCGGTCAACTTGGGCGTGGACGAGTCCTCGGTGCCAAAGCTCGAGGAGATGATCCGCAACCTGTACAACCTGTTCATCGGCGTGGATGCGACCCTCGTGGAGATCAACCCGCTCGCTGAGACCCCAGATGGCAACATCTTTGCGTGTGACGCCAAGCTCAACTTTGACGACAACGCTGGTTTCCGCCACAAGGAGATCTTTGCGCAGCGCGACAAGTCCCAGGAGGACCCACGTGAAGTTGAGGCCGCCGAGTACGACCTGAACTACATTGGTCTTGACGGCAACATTGGCTGCCTCGTGAACGGTGCCGGTCTCGCTATGGCGACCATGGACATCATCTCGCTCTACGGCGGCTCGCCAGCCAACTTCTTGGACGTTGGCGGTGGCGCCACTGAGAGCCAGGTGAAGAAGGCGTTCGAGATCCTGAACGGCGACGACAAGGTCAAGTCGATCCTCGTGAACATCTTCGGTGGTATCATGCGCTGCGATGTGATCGCCACGGGTATCATCGCCGCCGCGAAGGACTTGGGCTTGAAGAAGCCGATCGTGATCCGTCTCCAGGGCACGAACGTCGAGAAGGCGCGCGACTTGATCGCGAACTCGGGCTTCAAGATGATCGTCGCCGACGACTTGGACGACGCCGCCGAGAAGGCCGTGAAGATCGCCGACATTGTCGCCCAGGCCGAGAAGGTCAACATCAACGTCGCGTTTGAGCTCTAAGCGTACTAACTCAAATCAAACAATACACATGATCTACTACTACCTACCATCAACCAACCATCAACCATCAATGATAATCAGCCTATTATTATTGTACTATTCACCTCAACGTCTGTGTTCAAGTCACATGCAATGGACGACCAACAAGTGTTGGATTGAATGATGATGCAAATGTGAAATGGGAAATTTCATTGTTTATTATAAAGTGAGTGAAAGACATACAGTGGCGCGTGAAGATTTGAAATACAGGCTGATAATACCCCACCTCCCAACGTCTTGCCTTTCATATCCCCATCCGCCGTCGTGTATCTTGTCAGAAGTCTCGTGAATGAGGGGAGATACGAGGAACCTCCGGCTTTGAGTCCATTCCCCGTCTCACTGAAGCCATAGGCTGCTTACCAAGGCGGTTAAAGCTTTTACTTGGCTTCTCGGCCCTTTCCGGCGCTCGAGCTCATTGTGTTGACTATCCACTCCATGCCCTCCTGGAGCCCCTCGCCGGTCTTGGCCGAGCACGCCTGGATGTGCCACGTGCGGTCGCGGATCGTCGCGAGGTTGAGCGCCGTGGAGATTTCGGACGACGGCAGCGCGTTGAGCAGGTCCTGCTTGTTGGAGAACACGAGAATCGGCACGTTCGAGAGCTTCTCTTCCTCCAGGAGCGTCACGAGCTCCATGCCCGTCTCCTCGAGGCGGCGGCGGTCCGCACTGTCAATTACGTAGATCTACCGCACATCACACAACAGCAAGCATGCTCGTTAGTTAGATATCCACGTTCGCTATGAATAATGAATGACACACAGAATAGCAAGCAGACCCACCAATGCGTCGGTCTGCTCGTAGTAGTTTCGCCAGTACGGACGGATGGTCTTCTGGCCACCGATGTCCCACATGTTGAGCTTGAAGCCGTCGACCTGGACGCTCTTGACGTTGAAGCCCTGGGTCGGCATGATGTGGCTGATGTCTTCCTCCGAGAGCTTCTTGAGGATCGTGGTCTTGCCGCCGTTATCCAGCCCGAGCACGAGGATGCGCGCCTCGCTGTCGTCCTTCTTGAGCTTGCGCAGCAGGTTGAGCAGACCCATGGCAGATGATCGCAACAGTGGAGGTTAAGAAGAAGAAGGAGGAGGCGGGTGAGCGTGCGCGTGTGGCTGTGCGAAAAGGTCGCAAGAAGAGCGGTCTTTTTCGAGAGTAAGCGAGCGCAGGAGGCGAGCCGCTGCTTCGCCTCGCTGGCGTCTGCTCTGCTCTGCTCTGCTCTCTCAAGGGAGAGCTACGAGGCGGGCGGGCGCAGCGAAACGACCCATTGTGGAGCTCAAGCTTGTGCATTTGCTCCCATCCGAGTCGTTACGAAACAACGCATATTGCTCGCTCATTCATTCCCTGTTGTTGAAGCTGCGCGAGTTTCAGCCAGTTAGAAACAGAAACGATCTCATTTCTGAAACCACCTTATTGACCGACAAGGAGGCGCAACTCAAAAGCTGGTTAGAAAACGTTTCTAAAAAGTCCTAATGCTGCTAGTATAGTGTGTACCACTCTATTTTGACACAAAACCAGTGTTGTAAACATTAAAATTGAGCCAACCGAAAATGACTGGTCGTTACGACTGGCGCCTTTTGGAACAGCGCGCTTCTGGGTTTTCAACCGAGCAAGAGCTCATAGATGCGCACTTTGGAATTTCGCTCTGCTCCATCACCATCGACCGCTCTCGACCACAGCTCATCGTCAGTCGCTTTCTGCGCCATCGACACCATCAGACCAAGCTGCTCTCTGTGAGCACGTGCATATTGCTGTATTTGTATGTTTTTTGTATGGGGACTCGTGTGATGTTTGCAAAAATACCAAGATCTGCTCTGAATTCATTTTGAGGAAATCCCTCGGTAACACGAGGACGAATGCGCTGATGAATCCCCCAATAAGCACGATCAATAGGTTAGATTAGAAGAAGTGTATGTTGTGTTTGTGTCTGCGTGTATAGTTGTCAGTAGTTGTGAGTGAGTGCGTACGTATCATAACTTGTTTAAGACACTTAGTTGATCATTGAAATTGGAAAGTGTTCTTTCTGTTCATTCGAGCTCAACCGGTGACGACTGGGTTACACAACACTAAAGTGACGTGCGATGGCTACGAGTAGGGAAATAAATGAAAGTGCTGGTGGGTAAAACTGACAAAAATGGGTTACGCTGCGGTCGTAGCAGGCGGTTGTTGTTCCGTGGCTCTGCTGTCGCTACTCTGTGCGAGCGTGGCTTCCATTTGGTCACTGCTCGACTTTGCAAAGGCCTTGAGGAGTTCCGACGAGCTCTTCCAAATGGTGAGCGACGTGGACGTGGAGCTGGCCGTCATCGAAGTGGTAGTGATGGTGGTGGTGGCGACCGACTTTGGTTCATTGGTCTCAACAACTGGGACCTCCTTCTCGGCATGCACAAGGCTCGTCATAACCTGAAGACCCGTCTTGGAGCTCTTCGCATGATGGCGATGGATGTAGTCGTCGTCGTCCGATCCCGAGTCGCCCGTGCCATCGTCGTCGCTGGACTCGCTCGAGTGCGAGTAGTAGTTGTCCTGCTCGTCGTGGATCTCTTCGAGCAGGACCGCAGTCGCTTCATCCGCCTCAGCTTTCGCTTCAGCGTTCTTAAATAGTTGCTGCTTGGTCGTCGTTGCCGCAGCAGTCTCGCTCTCCGTCTCGTTCTCAGCTTCCTGCTCGCGAGCGGCGATCTCTTCGTCGTCTTCCTCCTCGACACTCCCCAGCGAGTGCGGTCGCGGGTGCGAGAAGCTCACCGAGAGCGAGCGGCGCGCGCGCGTTTTCATCTTTGGCGGCGTCAGCGGGTACGTGCCGTCGGCCGACCAGCGGCGCGGTCGGGTCGTGGGGCCGCTTCGCACCGGATCCGGGCTGTACACGTGACGCTTGTGAGCAAAGTTTGGCTCGGACTTGGACTCGTCCACGCCCAAGCTCAGGGAGCTGTTGTCAAAGTCGCTCGAGTTGGAGCCGCAGTCGCTCTGGCTCGCGCTGCTGCTCTGCGAGTTCGCACCCAAGTTGCTGTCCTTCGAGAAGGTCGTGAGCAGCGACTGGATGAGGTTCTGCTTGCGGTTGAACGTGCGCATCTCCTCCTCGACCATACGCTTCTCCACGATGAACTCTTTCTTGACGCGCTTGCGGCTGCGCAGCGCCTTCTTGATGCTCCGGTAGAGCGCTTCCTCGCGCTTGCCCTCCTCCTGGAGCACGCGCAGCTCCACGAGCAGCTCCTCGACCATGAGCGCGTTGCCGAGCACTTCGGCGCGCTCGATGTCCTCTTCAATGTCCGTGAGCTGCTGGCGGCGCTCGCGCTGGTTCACCACGTTCTCCATGACGTCGGCGCGCAGCAGCTCGATCTCCTCGCTGATGCTGAAGATGCGCTTCTCGAGGCGCTCATGCTTGCGCAGCATCATGTCGCCCACCTGCATGTTGGTGAACGCCACGCACTTGAGGGCCTTGGTGATCTGCTTGGACGTCTCCACGTAGTCCTCGACCATGATCGGGTTCGTGATCAGCGACATCGCCATCGTTACACTTTGTTGCTGATTGAAGAAGAAGCTGGGAAGGTGGCGTGTTGCTCGAGATCAGTCAAATTGACAAGTGAGTGAGGAGGAGCAGCGGCTGGTGCTTCTGCTGGTTCTGCTGTTCATGGGGCCGCAGACAAAGCGCTGCTTGCGTCATGCGGCATGCAGCAGCCACACCCACGCGACGCATTTTGGCTGGCGCCATCCATCGTCATGCGCGCCATCTTTGTTTCCAGGCAGGTTGAAAAACAGAATTTGGGCGAGCGCCTGTCCCTCACTTCGTTGTATTTGGGACACAATACATTATACTTTTATCATGAATCTGGTATGTTTATATCTAATTTGGTCAAGACAAGGGACCGATTGGAGTGCCAAATACGGGATTTTGTTTAACGTGTTTATTCCACATGCATGGTGTGAATAGAAACGAACAGAGGCTTCCACACGAAAAAATGAAAACTCAACCTCTTCATCAAAAACCGATCGATCGATCAATCGCCAGCAACACAGCTCTCAATGGCCGAGTGCACACCTTTTTAGGGCTCTGCTAACACCAATTTCGTTCGCTGGTGCCGTCAGAACATCTCCAGTTCGTCCTGCGTCAGAAAACCACGAACCACAAACCATGAACTAACCCCAGGACACTTGCGCTGTGTGGTTGTGTCCAATGGACAACGATATCCCAGTGTGAGCGCCATGAGAGGTCAGTGACGAATGCGTCTGGGATAAAGAGACATGTCCACTCGCTGGTGGGTGTTGCTGAAATGCTTGAAGCTCGCACCAATGGTTTGGTTCTAATGGCGCTAGCCTCTTGACTATAGCACATGCAGCAGTCGGGATCAATCACCTCCGATTGAGCTTCATATCGACTGGACTGATCACGAAAAGCCCTGAGTGACGCAGCAGGCACTGTCGAGGGTCGAGCGTGGCTCTATGGCCTTTCCGTGGCCCTCTCATAAGAGCCCCACATTTTGGCTCTACAAGCGCGCAACCACCCATTTTCATTCCACAATTGTTCAGATGCATGTCTATGGTCCGATGTGCCATCAACCCAGAACAAAAATCGCGTTTGTGTGAAGGTCGTTGCAGTTCGGCATCGTGCGCCACATCGCGAGAACCAAAGGCGGCAGGCACCGCGCAAACATAAACTGGGAACACCAGCACTCTTCTGCTAACTCAAATCACAGGGTCTAACTAAGGACAATAGACAACAGACCACGGTTAGTCCACTCAAGCAAATAGTCAGCGCGCGCCAGCTCTGCGACCCCAGCCCATGCCTTGCGTTAGTGCCGACACACTGCCCTCCTCGTTATTGCAGGGGTTGCGACACCAAGGAACCAAGGGACTGGGTTCTCCTGGTGATGAATATCTGGGACTATTTTGTTGCGCCAGCCAAGCGCGTCTTAATCTTGAGGTTGATATCGATGTGGCACTCAATGCAACTTCAAGTTGGTGTGGGCCACACCAGCTGTCAATTCAGGTTGAAGTTGCTTCGATGAAAAGATACTTTGGAGCAGATGGCAAACAACTTTGATCGCCATGTGGTGAGGACCGAGTTCACACATCGGCAAGCAATTTTGTGAGGTTTACAGTCGAAAATCGCGAAAGAGCAGCATGCAAAGCTGACTCCATTCCACGTCCTATAACCACAAACGCTCTTGCTTTTCCACGACGACAAAGTTAGGGTCACTACAGAGCACTTCGAGAGCAACGCGAACGCCCAAGTCTGTCTTTGAACCAACGCATTAGCCTCCATCAGCTGCATTTGGGTCAAGTTATGCAACACGAAGTCAGCACTCGTCCAACTCAACTCGAGAAGTGCTATCCGCCTCTTGTGTTGTATTGACAGGGAAAGCGCACAGTCTTCTGTAGCCTGCCTGCTGGTGCGAGCCTAATCGAGAAACTGGTGTAAGCATCGTCAAGTATGCATCCCCTCTGCCGCGTGCATCGTATTTCTGCAAAGCTCGCCATTGACTGACAGACACACAACCAGCATCAGCCGTGCTACTCATTTTCCATTGCCCTCTTTGCTCTGCTCCATACAAAGACGAGTGTTAACCGGGTTAGCGAACGCTTCAGCAGCACACGGTGACGGTCCGAGCCAAATTCGTACCTTACATCAAACTTTGCAGCGGAAGCTTGCCCAAGAGATGTGCCGTTGTCTGTCTGTCTTCGTTGCCCAGACTCGCCACCGCATCAGCCAGTTGGAACATCAGGAGAGTTGAGGTCTGCCTCGAGAACGGCTGCACCAGCTTTTCCACACGTTCTAACAGCGCAACTTGGACCACCCAGAAGCACAGCAAGCGCATGTCGACAACCTTGAACACCTTGAGAAGCTAGGAAGACGGGAGATCGGGGCGAGCCTCGTTTTGCGTTTGCTAGTGGAGCGCTTTCGACTATCGCAACGACTTCAATGTTTGTGATACTGCTTGCTGGCAAGTATTTGAGCGGCTTTCTGCTGGAAAATTCCCCCCACGGCCGCCCCGTTCTCTTTGAGTTCTTCGAGTCGCTCGCTCGCACATACACTCACTCAGCTCTTGGTACACACACACACACGCACGTGAATGCAATGTGAGACTTGTTGTGGTGGGCTTGGCCGTGTGATCTGGATAGACAGTCGCAACATTGAGCATCAGCACATACAGTATACCGTAAATCTTCTGCGGTGAACGAACATACGCCTGAGTCGTCAACTCTTCAACACATTCGTTCAGCAGATTCGAGCCAAACGCACAGTCGCTCCGCCACGCACGACACGATACGACTTGACGCGCTCTCAGCCAACCATCCACTCATTTTATCGACTCGGATGACAAGCGAAACCGCCATTTTGCGCATCTCGATGAACCGTTTCAATCAACAGAAAGACTGGCTGACGTACCGAAAGTGGCTGTTGCTTGTGAACCACAACAGCAGGATCAGCATCAGTGTCCAATGCGCGTGTGAACGAGTGAAAGGTGGAATGAATGAGTGAATCGTTCGTGTTGACTTGCGCTTTACATCATACAAGCACACACACATACACACACAGCCATAATCACTGCTCATTCAACTGATTAAAGGGCGGACCATGGCATCGCGTGGCGCGTGGACCGATTGGCGCAAAGAGCGCGCCGAGCGCGTGCCTCGGAGCTCCCCAGGCGCCACGCGCCTCCTCGAAATCACTCGAACACCACGTTTCTAACCGAAAACGACGACGACGCACGATCGCATCCATGGTGGATCGCGAAAGGTCACGATGGCAGGCAGTCAGTTGAGGTAAAGGAACAGGCCATACATTTCGATCATTTTGCAGCATTGGTCCTCATTTTCCACGGCAAAAACACGCGAGCCACGGAAAGCGGCGAGGGCGGCAAGGACGGCGGGTGGTGACGACAAAAGGGGAGGAGGGTGAACGACATGGACCCCCGGAATGCATAAGATTAGAGGATCTCATTTTTTTGCATTGCTCACACGCGACAAGCCAGTCAATTCCATCAGCAAGCAGCCGGCAGATCCACTGGCCACCACGGACCTCAACAGGACTACAAGGAGCTCTTTTCGTATCGCATTCACACACACCTCGAGAGGCTTTCACACACAACACTGCAACCTGCTGCACGCACTGTTCCGCCCTGTTTGCTATTCTCCGGATGCACACACAGCAGGCCACACTCACCACTAACTCAGGATTACTCCCAGCCACCAACACTCCCATTCGGTCTCCTTCCACCCTTCACTTCCACTCTCTCCCGTCACGCGGCGCGGCTGCACCGCTTCGCTGGAACTAGCCCGGAGAATGCGCGCGCCTGAGTTTGCAACGGCGGCGCCACCGACGTACGATCATACTGAAATCAAGATGTGTGGCGTCGCAGGTCATGCCATGCATGATCATTGTGCGTCCATCCATTTCAATCCGAAAGGATTTGATTTGGATCGGAGATGTCAAAGTTAGTATTTGCTAAATTTATGCTGAGACTCATCTTTTCGGTACTTAACTGGCTGTTTTATGTCGAGTGTGCACTACTTCATTTTCCTTCTTGATAAGCTACTGCCTCTTTATAAATAAACAAACATCATGCTTTATTACAGCCATTTACAAACAAAAGCCTTTATATTGTAGACATATATGGAATAAACAATACCTGTTTCAAAAGGAATACTGTAGATCAAAGAAAGCCTCAACGCTCACTGACAACCCCAGCAGCTCTTTTCTGGCGTGAATCTGTTGCATCCTCTTGATCGCAAACTCGCTCGCCCCAACCTGTGACAGCATCCTGTGTTCCGACGATCCCCAGTGCCTCTCTCTGGTGCTATTCACTACCAAAACAGCCAAAACGACCGACTCGCGGCTTTCGCTGCAAAATGCAAATGCGTGAAGAGCGTCCCCTCCGTTTCGAGTCGTCGGATGTCCGCCCTCATCACATCATGCATATCAAATTAGAGAGACCGAAGTGCACCTCTCTCGCCCCTTTTCTCTTCAACTTTGTGTTTGTGTGTTACGCTACTGGACCTGAGTCTTTTGGCGCTTCTATTTCTACTTTGTCGGCATTTCTATTTCTAATTCCCACTTTCATCAGGTAACCAATGCCCTTCTGTTCTCCTCTGTGTGTGCCATGGCGCCAAGATCTTTTTCGGCCATGGGCCATGGAATGTGAGCTCCTCAGTCGGCAAAAGAGCTCCACCTGCGCAAGCGACTGACAAGAACAGCACCAGCACCACACACTCACAGTCCACTATGGCCAAGAAGAAATCTTCCTCCGAGCTCCCGACCGCGCACGCCAACGGCACGGCGCAGAAGAAGCTGCAGCAGCAGAGCAGCCCCGTGAACTCGCAGGGCTTCACCAACTACGGCTCGACCGCGAGCCAGCCGCAGTCGGCCAAGATCATGGACCAGGTCAAGTCGGCGCACGCGACGCGCGACGCCGACGCCTCGCGCCAGCTGCACCAGCTCAAGCTCGAGATGTCGAAGCACGACCACGCGCAGGAGAACCACATGGCCGGCGGCGACCACATCAAGAGCGCGGTCTACGGCGGGCTCGACGGCATCATCACCACGTTTGCAACCGTCACGTCGGTGGCCGGCTCGGGCCTGCCGCACTCGGTCATCTTGATCATCGGTCTGGCGCATCTGGTCGCTGATGGACTCTCCATGGGGCTCGGCGACATGCTTAGCTCCCAGGCGGAAGCCGACCTCGTGAACCACGAGCGCGAGCGCGAAGTGTGGGAGTTTGAGAACTACCCCGAGGGCGAGATGGAGGAGATGATCGAGCTCTACGAGAAGAAGGGCATCGCCACGGAGGACGCCAAGCTCGTCGTGCACACGCTCGCCAAGTACAAGGAGGCGTTCATCGACATCATGATGGTCGAAGAGCTCAACCTCATGCCTGTGGACGACGACGACAGCCCGCTCATGGGCGGCATCGTCACGTTTGTGTCGTTCATGGCGTTCGGCGTCATCCCGCTGCTGTCGTATCTCGTGAACCTGATCCCGGGCCTCGGCATGAGCCCCGACACGGCGCTCTACGCGTCCTGCGTGCTCACGGTCATCACGCTCTTCCTGCTCGGCGCCGTCAAGGCCACGTTCGTGGGCCAGAAGTGGTACAAGTCGGGCTTCTCCATGGCGGTGAATGGCACGGTCGCGGCGTCCTGCGGCTGGATCATCGGCTACCTGCTCAAGCTCACGGGCATCCAGGACGTGGCATAGACAACAGCAACAGTTCAATGACAGCGACAACCACAAGAAGAAGACGAATGAAGAATGAAGAAGAGAGAGCGAGCGATTGACATGTGAGTACCCCACCTACTGACTGACTGTATGCATCTACCAGTAGGCCAGCGAAAGCGTTTTGCGTATATATATTGTTTTCCACACACCCCACGCACACACGTTTGCCAGTTTGAAGACGACGATTTTTTTGCCTACCCCCCATTTCCGATACGAATGAAGCAAAACAGCGTGCGAATGATTTTTACACAAGTCTTGAGCATTTCGCTTCTTCATCACCTTCGACTTCCATACATTTACTTGTGCGCGCTTGCTTGCTTTTGAGCCTTTTTTTTCCCCAATCAAATGCCCTCGATGAAGCCCGTCATGGCGCGCACGAGGTCCCAGCACGAGACCTGCAGGAACATGCTGGCGAGCACGAGCACGCCCGCAACTAAAAAGAGCATCGTGAAGAGCATCGTCCACGGCGCGATGGGCTTGAAGACCGCCATGACCGCCGACTCGGAGTCAAACATGGACGTGCGCAGCGCCGAGCTCAGGATCATAAAGTTGTGCAGACAGCCCGTGTCGCAGCTCACGCTCAGTATCCGGCCGTCCGACGTCCACTGCAGGTCTTCAAAGTTGAGTGACATCGAGGGCATCCCCGAGCCATTGCTGCCACCGCCACTGCTGCTGCTGATACTGTTGCCGCTGTTGGACGCATCGCCCACCAGCGAGTTCGCGGACGACGACGACGACACGCTCGGATCGCTCTCGAGGTACTCGACCGCGATCTCCTTCCAGTCGCTCATGCGCACCACCTTGATGCAGTTGTCGCCGCACGTGGCCACCGTGCCGTTCACTTCGTTGTAGACGATCTCGCGCAGCGAGTGCTCGTGGAACTTGGCGCAGTACTGCTCCTGGCCGATCTCGTTCAAATGGGTCGAGATGATCACGACGTACCCTGATGAGAAGCCCGCGATGATGTAGCCGTTGCCGAACCACTGGTACGCCACGATGCTCCCATAGCGCGACTGGAACGCGAGCTCCAGCGCGTTCTCGCGCTCGTTCAGGTCGTAGAGCAGGATCGTCTTGCCGCCCATGTTCACCGACAGGATCGCATCCTTGTCCTCGCTCTTGCCACCAAACTTGCATGCATAAAGATAACAAACAATGAAGGTCATCAAAAGGCTTTCAAATGGGCGAACGAGACCAGACAAAGCAGCCTCTTACTGTGATGCTCTGCGGCGACGCCTTGATCTTCACCTGGTCGAACGTGCGGCCGTCTGGCAAGCAGATCGTGATCTGCCGGTCTTCCGAGCCAAACGCAAACTTGTTCTCCAAGTTCCAGTCGCCGCAGAGAATGCGCCGCTTGTGTTTGCTCACGGCCTGCACTTTTTCGCCCGTCGCGTGGTCGTAAATGTACACCTGGCCGCGGTTCGTGCCGATCGCGAGCTTTGGTTTCGAATGAAGCACCAGAGGAACAAAAAATGATCGTTTAGCGTCTTGTTCATACGCCATTGTTCGCTAATCGCATGCAAACACGTACCAGCTTGGAGTGCGGCGCCTTGGACCACTTCATGAAGCTGATGTCCTTGCAGGGCAGGTCGACGAGCTGGTGCTCGCGGATCTTCTTCGGCTCCCAGAGCACGAGCGACGCCGAGTTGGCCTGCACGATCGCTAGCATCTCGCCGTCCTCGCTCCACTCGAGCAGCGTGCATGGGCTGACCGCATCAACACACATCGCAAAGCGTCAATACACACAAGCAGTCAACGCGTATATAACGCCATGCTGGCACACACACGAACCTGGGCGACGGCGGCACGACCTGGTCGACGAGCTTGCCGCGGCGGCCGAAGATGTGCGCCACGCGGGAGCTGCCCGTGGACGCGACGTACTTGCCGTGCGGGTCCCACACGTACTTGACGGGCCCCAGGCCGTGGTGGCGCGCGTCCACCGAAAAGAGCATCAGCATCTTCGTTCACGCACGCGTCTGTTGTTGTTGTTGTTGTTGCTGTTGCTGGCTGGATATATATCTTCAATTTCCCAATTTCCCAGTTTTTGTATTTTGTTGTTGTCAACAATTACAAAATAAACAGACCGGGTGTCTATACTTTTAGTGAGAATGTACATCACATATTAACAGATGTTTGTACGTGGTCAGCTGTGTACAACCCATTGTCCCATACATTGCACGAGGTGATACCCGATCCCGTCTATTGTTCATATTGGTTTTAAAGAGGATCAAAATTGGTTTTCAGAACGGCACACCCAGATCCATCCATACACATACAAATTTCAACATAAACCGGATACAAGATGTGTAACATGCCTCCTACCCTGTTGAGCCGATTTCACTTGACGTTTGTATGTGTACTTAATCTAACGATGTGTGCCTTTCAGAAAAATAAAAAAAACATATTTAAAAATAGTGCACTGTGGTGAGTGTGTCGATATTAATCATTGTTACAGTATGCCCTAATCGATGGCGACGTCCTGATCATTGGGTCCTTCAACTGGTCGAGGGCTGCGCACGAGACCAACGAGGAGGAGCATGTTCTCATTATTCTCGGTGGTCTTCTCTTCTCCACTTTGAATGTGCGTGCGTGGCAGCGGGCGGTGCCTTTGCTGCCGATCCCAAGGCCGGCGGCGCCTCCATCCCGACCTCTATGGCATCGTTCAGGACAGAATGCTTACGGTGAGCTTGCTTGAGTAGGTCTTTCCAGGCGATCGTGTGCGGGTACACGGTCTGCGCTGTCTGCTTGAGCGAGCTTGCTGCCGTCTCCATGGGATGATTTGTTTCTCAGACTCTCAACTCTTTAACCTAAATCGATTGATCCATCGGAGCTGCGCGCTCTATCAATAGCGCAGCGTTTGTCCTGAGCAGCGGCCTCTACTCTGACGCGAAGACGACAGACATCCGCCGATACAGTTTCTATGTTGCTGGTGCTTTGCCACCTCCAGAGCTCTATTCTTGGGACACTCGTAGCCAGTACCAGCGCCACGATCTCGGCGACTGAGACCGCTTTTCACCTTTCCTTTTGATCTGGTCCCAGCAGAAGCATTCACAGCGCTTTGAGAGGCTCTCACAGCCGAGAGCGACGAGCGAGTCGTAAAAAAGCTTTTCGAACCGCAAGTCCAGATAGAACCAGTCCACCCGTACTCACTCGGGTGACACCAGCGATCGCATCAGGATGAGCTCTCCATCTGGCTCCCCTGCGAGAGGCAGCACATCGCCGTCCAAGTCCAAGGCGCCGGGCAGTCCCGGCCACTTTGGAGGCGCGTACACTGGCTACGCGGACATCAAGTCTTCATGCGGCGACCAGGTCGACTCGCGCAAGGTCACGGCCCCCGTGACAGTGTTCGGCAGTAGCACGCGCCCGCACACCACGAGTGGGAACAAGTCCCCCGGTCCAGGCGCGTACCAGATCCCGTCCTCGATCGGCAAACCCGTGCTCTCCACGATGCAGCAAGCCCCCGCGTGCTCGATCAGTGGACGCGAGAAGTTTGGCTCGACGAACGACGTGAAGGTCTCCGGAAGCACGCCCGGACCTGGCGATTACACCTCGGAGATCGTGAATCCTCGCGAGCGAGCAGCGCCGAGCTATTCGCTCGGCAAGAAGTGGGGCAGCCTCTCGGGAGCGAAGAAATCGCCCGGTCCTGGCTCCTACGAGTCCTCCTCGACGCTCGGACGCACGTTCCTGTCGACCCAGAAGAGCAATCCGATGCCAGCGTTCACGAAAGTGGAGCGAAAGCCCATGACCTCGGGCAACACGGCAGTCGGACCGGGCCAGTACGCGGTCGTCGTGGCGGCCGTGGGCAAGCAGCCCATCTCGACGCTCTCCAGCGCCGCTTCCTACTCGTTCGGCACGGAGCTGAGGACAAAAGTGTCGCGCGGTACGGTGGACGCGGTCCCGGGCCCAAACTCGTATCCGGGCAAGAGCTCCGTGGGCAAGCAGGTCGAGTCCACGTACCGGACGGCGCCAAAGTGCTCCATGTCAGGACGCACCAAGTTCGGCAGCCACTTTTAAATATGAAGATGGTGGCTATGTCCCCAACCATTCGGTCTAGGAGCTCACTATAGAGAGAGCGTCTTAGGATTATTCTTCCTTCTTATTAGCAAGCGATCAGCAGCTTTTAATATCTTTATTTCCATTATGCACCACGAACCTCCAGCTTCACCAGAAAGCCCACACACACACTGCAGAGCGTGTTGTTTATTGGGCTTTCACTTCCGCCTTCTCTTCATCTTCCTCATCGTCTTCATCCTCATCGTCGTCGTCGTCTGAATGGTTCTGTCGCCACATCTTGACACGTTCAAACTCGTTGTAGTGCGACTTGCGCTTCTCGGCGAACTTGGGGTCCTTCTCGACCTTCTTGCCTTCTTCGTCGCGCGCGGCGAAGCGCGAGTGGCCGCTGCGCTCGCTCTCGTCGTCGCTGCTGTCCCACTCGCTCTTCGTCTTCTTGTTGTCCTGCACACCCTGCAGCTTGGAGCGCAGCTCGTCCCACTGCAATACACGATAAAGATCCCAAGGGCAGCGCGTAAGAACACAATACTGTATCATTAGATCTCCTGCCTCACAGACACTGGCAATACACAGCTAATACACAACAGTACGCACCTCTAGCGCCGGCGGGCCCTCTTTCCCCGACAGGCTTCGTGCTGGCGACACGGGCTCCTTATCTCCAGCAGCAGCGGCGCCTGCGTGGCCGTCGTCCTCATTGTCCGAGCCGTAGTAGTGGTAGGGCGTGTTGGGCTCCTCGATCTTCTGGCGCGTGCCGCGCAGCAGGTCGTGCTCGGCGATCGTCTCCTCGTCCCAGGTCACGTGCGCCCGCTTGTGCGCGTCGCTGTCATCGTGGTGGTGGTGATGGTGGCTGATAGCTGAAGGGTGGGCGCTCGCATGCGCAGGCAGGGCTGGCGCCGCGCTCGATGATGTCTTGGTCTCCTCCATGTTCAAATTGAATTGTCTGATTGCTTGAAAAGCTCAAAAGCACAACATTGAACTGTGTGTGCCACTTCACACACATAAAAAACGACACCATAAAAAAATGAACATAACATGAGAAGCAATTCATTGTGTCGCAGAAATGAATTGAGCTGCAGGGGTATTAGTACTATCAAACTGACTGCTACGTACGAATATGCTGTATGAAAGGACTTTCCAGGGTAGTTTGCCGCAAACAGAGATTTCCGGGTCGTTGCTCCTCGCCGAATGCATTCAAGCCCAGGTGGCGGGAGCCTGCCATTAAGATAAACAGTGAGACGAGGAAGCTGAGAACCAGTCAACGTCGCGTCCAGGCAGCGCCGAGTTCCGCTTGCTTGATCTGGGTCATGATGCTCTTTGTGGAATGACCACACAAGCTGCTGGTCAACCGCTCGATCCGAGTGCGCTGTCATCCATCCCAGCACGGTCGGTCCAGGGGGAATTCGAACGCCAGGTAAACAAACACGATGAGTTCCCAATCAACCTTCTTCTCGAGAAACACTCTCACGACCAAGCTACTGTATGGCAAACCCGGTAAGAAGGAAACCACCCGAGTTAACCAGAAAGAAGTAGTAAGAAAATGCGCGTGGTCGTCACGTTTCCATTCGAAGGAAGACGGATCCCAAGACACCAACACAACAGCAACATAAGCTTGAGCTACCGCCAAGCGAGTGCCACCCATCCCATGTTTACCCACTATTGTTTCCGAAGATACCGTCAGGCTAGCGTCAAGACTGGGCAGCAGCGAAAACAAGTACTACGGGTAGTAGGTACTTCGAATTTGTCGTTAGCGCTGACCAACACTTGCAGATGATCTCGTTCTGCACAGCAGAACGACGCGGCTGCTCTCGTCGAGTTTGCCGGAAAGTGGTGATCCAGGTTATTTAGTGCAAGTACAATCGCGATGGGTCCTCGGAACACTGAGTTGATCGTCAGATATCAGGACACAGGACACATTTGGGCTGATGGAATGCCGACAGTGTTCCTCTAGGTCCCCCATCTACATGAGTCTTCGTCGCGTGCCAATTTCTAAACAGAGCTGCGCTGCGTAGCTTCGAAACACCGACGAAGAAGTTGATCTCAAAACGAATTTCAGCAACAGTGTGACGTGATGTAATGTGTACGTTTGACACAAAGAAACAAACGTACAGCCAAACAGAGAAGAATGGGGTCCTTTCCATCTCTCTCTATACTTCGGTCTTGACAGCAGTGTCCGAAACGGTCTCATGAATAAAGCTCTCTCTCTCTCTCTCTCTTGATTCTTGGCTGGGAAACGGACGCTCGTCTAACTAAAATAGCTTGCCAACTACCTCCACGCGCGTCCGCGTGACTCCACAGAGATGATGCCAGCATAGCATTCACTATCCTCGCGTGCATGAACACGAGCTTCATCACTTTACGACGTCTCCCGCCTCATCTTAACCCCAGCAGCTTAGCCCAGCCATGCAGCAGCGCATCCGCGATCGAGTGCACACAAGCTGGAAGTCAGCCAGCGAACTTTGGGAGGTGCTGCACGTCGAGCACCACGGCAAGTACTCGGTCGAGCGACTCTACCGGTTCAAGCTGCACAGCGAGCGCACGAGTCTGCTCTGGGCCGTAGTCGTCATTCTGCTCACGCCATTCCCGTGCATTCTGACCACCATCCTCGCAGATTTGATCCCACTGGAGCCCCCAGAGCGAGGACTCGCGCACAGCCAGATGTTCTGGATCCGCGCGACGTGCATCTGCTGGTACGTGTCGTTCACGATCGTGAACCAGTGCCGCCACTTCACCGTGCGCCTCCCGATGGCCTCGGCGCAGGTGCTTGGAGTCAACACCTTTGTCGTCGCGAGCTCCACTGCGATCGGGTACGGCTTTGCCAAGGTCATCGGCTTCCCGCTGCCGTTCTTCCAGGCGATGATCACACCCGGGTGGCTTGTGGCCCTGGTGATCAGCACCGTCTTTGTCTGGGGCAAGTACATCCGAGATGACCTTCAAATGAAGCACGAGCTGGTCCACTACGCGTTCGTGGTCTTCGCGCAGACGTGCTTGACGTTCTTGTACCCGACGTACATCTCCGTGTTCCGCAAGCTCTCGGGGCCTCCGCAAGTGGCGTGCGCGCTCTTCTTGCCCGTGATGAAGCTGCTCGCGAAGAACGTGCTCAACTACCTGCTCCGCGACCTCGAAGACGCCAAACCCGAGCTCATCATCTTCAACGTCGAGGTCTTCCACGCGCTCTTCGTCGCGTGCTGCATGCAGACCAGCACGTCGCACTACGCGACGGCTGTCCTCATCGCCATGGACTTCTTCTTCGCGACGCTGTCACTGCGCAAGATCTCGCACGCGATCGACGCGTTGAACGACCTCGTCCTTGGGAACCATGACGAGCGCTCGCTGCAAAGTAGCGATGAAACCCAACACGAGAGGGAGGCGAGAGACAAAATCGAGGCCCACGTGGCTTCGGGAAGGATGCGCTACGTCGAAGCAGCGATGTTCCTGCTGGAGACCCACCCGGAGCTTCTTCAGGACAGCGCGATCCGAGTGCGTCCGCATGCGACGCGCGACAGCATCGGCCGGATCCGGCCAACGGTGTTGTTGTCAACCAGATACCCATCTGAAGGTCGTCAGTCTCAACCTACTCAAGTCATAGAAGATAATACTGGACCCGTGGTGGTTGAGAACGGACCTCATAAGAAAGCTGCAGTCAAGCCGTTTGGAAAGGCGCGAGGAACCTCGGCCGGGAAGGCAGTGCGAGCCGCCCACGTGTCAAAGTTCATTGACGGCGGACGTCGAGTTGGCAACTTCCCGAAAGAAGACGAAGCCCAGAAGCCCCAGCAAGCCTTCGAGCCTCGATCACCCACGCCTAAGACCTCGATCTTCGCACAGTGGCGATCTCAATCACCTCGGATCCAACATGTCGTCCTTCCACTGGCGAGTCAGCTCACAGAGGACGATAAACGCGTGGTCCTGGCACTGAGCGACTCTTGCAGAGCCCAGTACGTGCAACGCGTGCTACGTCTGCTGCACTGGACCGAGTTCCACCTGCTTGTCGAGTTTGTCGAAGCGATCATCCCGATCGTATACCGTAAGTACCACTTCAGTGAGTGAAATGCTCTCGACTGAGGTCTGGTGGGATGTGATGATGGCTTTCACAACTACCGGTAGGACTAACCATACTGCGAACATGACTTTGCCCAGGTGTGTATCTGAGCGTGGCGTACCAGCTTCCCAACAAACGCTACTACGCGCAACTGCGAGATATCGATGAGCCCCATTTCCAAGCGAGCATCCGCAAGATCTTGGTGTACGCGCTGCTGGAAACCCTCTCGATGACGGTACTCACCCTTGTGCTCCGATGCAAACTGCGAATGTCAGCTGTCCACCAGTTGACGTTCGTACTTGAGACACAATGGCAGCAGGTGCAGTCCAAGCTGGTTCTGTGGATGGCGTTCTCGATCCAGACGCCGCTCGACCATTTCGGCATGGACTACTCGCTCCAGTTTGTCTGGCTGCAAAAACGTTTAAGTGCGGATTAAAATTTGAGAACATTCTCTCTCTCAGATAAGCACACTGGCCTTCCAGAGAGTGTACCCTCCGCTCCTATTAGCATGTCAAAATTCAGTACTTTCTTCAAGCTCCTCCCTGTTGTTGATTGCGATTCAAAGTTGATAGCAAGTTGGCGGCGTAAAGCAAAGCAAGCAGTGCTTCTCTGGTTCGAAATGGACATTGACAAACAAGGCGGACCAGGTGACCACGAGCACTCTTCAACGCTGTCACCATGGCGCATTCACACCACCAATTCAAAATCCATAGAGAAAATCTATGAGCTCGATATGTACATTGCTTCCAAGAAGTTACTTCATATATGAGGACTTCACGGTTGAGATTGTTTTTCAGAAATCCAACCCATAGACTTCCCATTCCACATACCCTGAAGTCACGCCGGTCACAGCGACTTGCCTGGAATTATCAGTTTTTCAGCCAACACGTACCTCTATTGAAATCGGTCCAGGAGAAAAGCTTTGCGTTTGGGGGTCGAGCGACAAATACCGCAATAGTTCTCCACCGTTGAGGACAGTACATTCGCTGCCAATGTCAAAGTCAAGATGATCGGCGTTTGTCTCGAGTTGTTGGCACGTGTAGCTGGTTCCCGACCTCAAGTACTTTATTGTATGTGTCAGTCCACCGGTATTTTGTTTTGATTAGCCGCAGTCCTGGCCACGCGTTCCGAAGGGTATGCGTACCAGAGGTGAATTGTACTCCGAAATAGACCCCGAACCAAATCTCAATCTCGATCAGAAGGTCTATTTCAGACTGAAGTTCTGGTTACGAGATAGCTCACCAGAAAGACATGACTGACCCTCTCTCCCGCTAATACGTCAAGTGCCAGTCACTTCGTGCTCCTTCTCACTCAGCACACAAGCATGGGGCAGTGCAGCATCAGTTATCGAACTCGCGAGTGCTGGGAGGCTGTCAGCAGGTACTGGGAAGCGCTGCACGTCGAGCGCCATGGCAAGTACTCGGTCGCGCGGCTGCACAGCCTCAAGGCGCACAGCGAGCGAACGAGCCTCTTTCGAGCGACTCTCGTGATTTTCTTCACCCCACTTCCGTGCCTCGTCACCACGATCTTGGTCGATCTGATCCCTTTGCAGCCACCGGAGCGAGGACTCGCGCACAGCCAGATGTTCTGGGTCCGAGCGCTGTACACGTGCTGGCTGATCTCGTTTGCGATGTTGGACCAGTCTCGCCATTACATCGCGCGGCTCCCGATCGCGTCGGTACGAGTGGTACCTGCTGCGACGTTCCTCACAGTGGGGGTGGTCGTGATCGGCTTTGCGATATCCTACACGGTTGGCTTCCCAGTCCCGTTCTACCCCGTCGCGATTTCCCCAGGCTGGGTGTTCGGCTTCGCGCTCAGCATCTTGGTTGTACGGAAGGATCACTTTCGACAAGATCCTAGACTCAGCCGAGAGCTGGCTTACTACGTACTCGTCGTCATCGTCCAAGTTTCGATGACGCTCGTGTACCCAGCGTACATCTTCCTGTACCAGCAGCTCTCGGGGTTCCCTCAAGTCGTATTCGCGCTGCTGCTTTCGCAGGTGAAGCTGGTGTTCAAGAATATTCTCAAGTACTTTCTCCGCAACCGCGAAGACGCCAAGCCCGAGTTCATCATCTTCAACGCCGAGGTCTTCCACGCGCTCTACGTGGCGTGCTGTATGCAAAACGCTACAGGGTACGTCGCCACGATCATGCTCATCGTCATGGATTTTGGCTTCGCTGTCTTGTCACTACGCAGCATGTTTGCTGTCATCAGAGAGTTTGAAGTCGAGGTCTTTGAGAAACCAGGCAACTTGCAAGAGAGCAACGAGCGCCAGGAGCTTACAAGTTCCAGCAAAACAGAGATGCGCACGATCTGGAGCAAGATGCGCCACGTGGAAGCTGCAATTTTCCTACTGGAGAACGACCCGAAGCTTCTGAAAGAGAGCTTGGTTCGCGTGAGATCTCTCGCACAGTGTCAACAAAATAGTCAGACCCAACCAGATGCATTAGTGTCAACTCGATCTGGTTCGGCAGCGAGTGAATACCAGCCTGCTCCAAGCGATGGCAGTCGATGTATCGGTACCGATCTGCACAATAACCATCCAGTTGCGCCACCAGGAAGAGAGAAACCTGGGAAATATATCGTGAAGACCGCCGCCCGAACTCACTTGTTCGTCAGAGGACCTCGAGTTGCTCATTTTGCGAAAGAAGACGAAACCCAGACACCCATCCAGCCTCAGCCATCGATGCCGGAGTTGCTTTCAAGCGTGGTATCCGATCGACATAGAATTCCACGAATATTGCCAGAGACTCTTGTACTGACGTCAAGATTGACCGACGACGAGAAACGAGCAGTCTTGGCGCTGAGTGACTCTTGCAGAGCTCGATATGTACAGCACGTGCTGCACCTTCTTCACTGGACCGAGTTCCTACTGCTCGTCGAGTACGTCGAAGTGATGATCCTGATCGTATACTGTGAGTGCCAGCCCAGCCCAATTTGGCAATGAATTTCTGACTGATGTGCTGAAATGGTCCTAGCGAGACGCCTCACCTCACCTTACACGTGCTTATTGTGAGCACCCAGGTACCTATTTGATCGTCGCGTACCATCTCCCAAACAAAGTCTACTACACCCAGCTCTGAGACGCCGATGAGGTAGTATTTCGAGCGAGTATCGCCAACATTCTGGCGTACGCAGCGCTTCAGGCGCTCTCACTGATCCTTCTGGTTCTGGTACTCCGGTCCAAGTTGCGAATCTCTCCCGTGCGCCAACTGACGTTTGTACTCGAGTCGCAGTGGCAGCAAGTGCAGTCCAAGCTGGTGCTCTGGACGGTTTTCTCGATCCAGGCGCTGTTGGACCACGTTGGGATGGACTATTCGTTCCGATTTGCGTGGCTTCGGAAACATGATTCCGTTTGAAATACCAACAACTTTAGAATCGATGAAGCTGTTTGGAAACACAAGCCAGTCGTTAATGTAAATGGGGAATTGATCTTGGCGGCAATGCAATTGGTTGAATTATTATAGTAGATCACCAACGGCATCCAGCGAGTTTGTCGAGCAAATAAATTTTTGAAGAAACCACGAGGCGTTCACAATGTGATTTGTCCGATACAGGGCTGTGAAGGAAGAGTTGTTGGGACCAGGCCTATAAATGACATCCCTGGTTCAGCAACGCTCTTGACTTCCTTTCTGCTCTCGGCGTATTCCAAGAGTTCATGTGGGAAATGGAGGCAGTGGATGGAGGCAGCATCATTGATGCTGCCTCATTGTTGATTCACGTTTTTTGAGACAAAAAACTCCTCCCCCCGAACGCCAGCGCAAATGCTTAAATTTACCTTATATTTGCTGCTTTTCTTATATTTGTATAAGTTTGTCTCAATGTCTTGTACTGACTGAGTCTACCCATAGGTGGTGTGTCAGCCACGGAGCCGCTGGTGTCAATTCTGCTGGCTGTTTTAACGAGGCTTTAGACTTCCCATGGAGTCGCCGGTGAACTGTGCCACAGAGATCCAATGCTGCTGGTGGTCGAGCTGCTCCTGCTGGCCGCGGAGCTATCAGTACTGGGGCTATTGGAGTCTGGCTCGGAGCAATCTCTTTCTTGGCAGTCTTCAGCTCTCTCTTTCTTGCTGCATCTTGCGCTGCGATCTCTTTCTTGGCAGTCTTCAGATCTCTCTTGGCCTTGGCTCTCGCAGCTTGGAGGCTCTCCGTGCAAAGGCAGCATGTGCGCGCCTTCATTTTATCCAGCATGTCCGCGGTGGCCGACTTGAAATCACGTGTCTCTGCCCACATCGTTTCGAAATCGCTCCGATACGATGTATGTCGCTCGCTCATTCCATCTTCTATCGTCAGATGCTCTTTCGATATGAATGCGTGCCGAGTCCAGTTGAGAGATCCGTAAGCTACTCTACGCTTATCGAACAAGCTGAATTTTGAATGCAGCATCAAGTAGAAATTGTCCTAAAGAGAATGTGTCCTATGTAAACAAGGTCCTGATATAACAAACGTTCAGTCTAAACTAGGGCGTACAGTACTTCATGCTGAACCAACCTCACACGTACAGTTCGACACCACACGACTACATCCCTTTTTTTGGAGCGAAGCGTCAAACGGGTATATATTTAGGACAACCAAAAAGACTCCTCTTGGCACGTTCTTTTTGGTCAAACAGAAATGCACCGTATCTGCTCAATTACAAGCCCCTCTCATTTTCCAGCACAGCGCTTGCTCATAATCCAAAAATCAACCAGCCTTCCACGATGCCGAGCTTCCTGGACGCGCTGCGTGGCGACTTCCCCACGTGCACCACGCACTCGTCAGGCGCTAAAGAATCAACAGCAGCAGCACTCCCGTCTGCGAATGCAAACGCAAATGCAAAGAGCCAGCAGGCGGTCGCAGAGCTTGAGCGCCTGTTTCCGTTCCAGGACCCGTTCCTGCTGCACGGCGGCATCGCGGGCGAAGAGGGCGACATCTGGGGGATCTCGAACCCCACGCACGCGCGCGAGCTCATCAGCGTGCTCTGCGTGGACCATGCGGATCTGCAGGAGGCGAACGAGCGCGAGGCGGCGATCGGCGGCGTTGGCGCGGTCGTGACGAAGAAGTCCGCCAAGAAAGACAGCAGCGGTGGCGGTGGGAAAAGCGGTGCTGCCTCTGCGATGGAGATTGCAGAGAAGCTGCTACAGGCGTGCGCCACGCACACAAGCTCGTCTGCAGGCGGCTTCTTCACGACCATGGAGCTTGCCGAGATGGTGCTGCAGACCGTGCTCGACAACCCGCAGGACGCAGACATGGTGCAGACGCAGCTCTTCGGTCTTGTCGGCGTCGAAGGCATGGACGTGATCGCGTTTGCGATCCAGAACCAGGCAGAGCTCGCGAAGAACGTGAAGAAGCAGCATCTCCAGGACGTGCAGAAGCAGCAGGAGCTGGCGGAGAAGTTCGCGGCAACTGGCGGCGCCGGTGGCGGTGGAGGCGCGAGACCGACGGTCGCGTCGTCGTTCAGCATCCAAACGGCGTCGGAGCAGCTCTTCCTCAAGCAGCAGCGCAAGGCGAACCGCAAAGCGAGAGCACAGGGAGGTGGAGGTGGCGGCGGTCACGACGACGAAGACGAGCAGAACTGGCTCGAGGCGGCGGGGTACGACCCCGAAGTGTTGCGTCTGCAGCGCGAGTTTGCGCAGGAAGAGATGCGCAACCAGTCGACGTCGCTGCTGCAGCGCGAGTTTGGCATGCTGCAGGGTGGCTACGACACCTCTGCTGCCGCGGGCCAGCTGACCTCTGCGGGCATGCTGACGCTCCCGGAAAGCACCAAGCGAACGTACTTCAAGGGCTACGAACACGTGTACATCCCGGCACACGCGAAGAAGTCACTGGGCGAGAACGAGACGCTGGTGCCGATCAGCGACCTGGAGGCTTTCGCGCAGACGGCGTTCGTCGGTACGACGCACCTCAACCGACTGCAGTCGAAGCTCTTCCGCAGCGCGTACGAGACGAACCAGAACCTGCTCGTGTGCGCACCAACCGGTGCCGGTAAGACGAACGTCGCGATGCTCACGATCCTCCAGGAGGTCAAGTCGACGATGCAGCGCCACGGCTCGCTGGCGAACATGAAGATCATCTACGTGGCGCCGATGAAAGCGCTCGCGCAGGAGGTCGTGACGAAGTTTGGCGAGCGCCTCGCGAGTCTCAAGATGAAAGTCGCGGAGCTCACGGGTGACATGCAGCTCACAAAGAAAGAGATCGAGGCAACGCACGTGATCGTGACGACACCGGAGAAATGGGACGTGATCACGCGAAAGTCCAGCACGCAGCAGGCGCTGCTGAGCCAGGTGAAGCTGCTGATCATCGATGAAGTGCACCTCTTGGCGGACGAGCGTGGTCCTGTCATTGAGACGATTGTCGCGCGTACGCTGCGACGCGTGGAGAGCACGCAGAGCATGATTCGAATCGTCGGGTTGTCGGCCACGCTGCCAAACTACGTGGACGTGGCGACGTTCCTGCGCGTGTACGTCCCTGCGGGTGACGCGCGCATGCAGAACGCAGCGACGAATGGCGGCAAAGGAGGGCTGTTCTTCTTTGACGCGACGTACCGTCCAGTGCCACTCGACCAGACGTTTATCGGTATCAGTACGAACGCGAACCTGAAAGAAGCGTTGGGGATGTCGGCGGTGGCGCTCTCCACGACTCCTGCGACGGACGAAGATGCTGCCAAGATGGTGAAGAAGATGGGGGCTTCTTCGAACATGAGTCGTCAAGCCCAAGTGAAGCTGATGATGAACAAGCTGGCGCTCGCGCACTGCTTGAAGCAAGTGGAGAACGGCGAGCAGGTCATGGTGTTCGTGCACTCGCGCAAGGAAACAGCCGCTACGATGCACGCGATTGTCGAGCTTTCGCAGGGCGACGAAGAGGAGCCAGGCACGTTGGAGGCTTTTCTGCCTCCCTCGGAGCTGCAGATGCCGATGAACCTCGTCGACCGCATCCAGAGAAGTCGAAACAGGGAACTGAAGGAGCTCTTGACGTACGGTCTGGGTATCCACCACGCTGGTATGCTGCGAAGTGACCGAAACCTGAGCGAGGAGCTGTTCGAGCGTGGCTTCATCCGCGTGCTGTGCTGTACCGCGACGCTGGCATGGGGTGTGAACTTGCCAGCACACTCGGTGCTCATTAAGGGTACCCAGGTGTACAATGCCGACAAGGGTGGCATGACGAACCTCAGCATGCTGGACGTGATGCAGATCTTTGGTCGTGCAGGGCGACCTCAGTACGATACCAGCGGTGACGCAGTGCTGATGACCACGCAGGACCAACTGCCGCACTACCTGAGACTGCTGACGACTGGTATCCCGATGGAGTCGGCGCTGATCAAGGCTTTGCCAGATCACTTGAATGCTGAGATCGTGTCTGGCACTGTGAGCAACCTGGACGAAGCGTGCGAGTGGCTGAGCTACACGTACTTGTACGTGCGCATGAAGAAGAACCCGTTGGCGTACGGCATGAAGATCGAGGACGTGCAGCAAGACCCTCTCCTCCTCGAGCGACGGAAACAGCTTTTGATGGACGCAGCGGAGAAGCTCGCGTCCTGCCGCATGATCAAGGTGCTCCGTGAGAAGACGCGTCTGGACCAGGCTGGGGAAGGCAAAGTGGCATTCGCAGTGACGTCAATGGGCCGCGTTGCGAGCCACTTTTATATCCAGCACACGTCGATCGAGACCTTCAACGAGCTACTGGACGGGAAAGCTGGAAACCACGGCGCGCAGGACGATGAAGACATGCCGTGGGAGAAAGTGCTGTTGGTGCTCTGTAGCAGTAACGAGTTTGAGCAGATGAAGTCGCGCGAGGATGAGATGCCCGAGCTCGAGAAGCTCGCGAAGAAGTTCTGCCGCTTTGACGTTCTTGGCGGTGGTCTCGAGAGCTACCAGGGCAAGACGAATGTGCTGCTGCAGAGCTTGATCGGGCGAGCGCGCGTGTCCAGCTTCACGCTGATTTCCGACACGAACTACGTGGCGCAGAACGCGTCGCGAGTGTGTCGTGCGTTGTTTGAGATCTGTTTGAAGAAAAACAGCGCGAGAAAAGCCGAGAAGTTCCTGCAGCTGTCGAACTGCATCGACCAGAAGATCTGGTGGGACCAGTGTCTGCTGCTGCAGCTGCCGAACGTTCCACTGGAGGTCGTCGGTCAGGTGGAAAACCAGCACATTGATCTGTACGAAGCGCTCGCGGACCCGAACAAATATGCTCTGAGCGCAAAGCTGAAGAAATGGGTGAGTAGCTTGCCTTTCATTGACGTCGACGAGGTGCAGATGCAGCCGTTCGGAGGGAACATGCTGAAGCTGAGCTACTCGCTGCTCCCGTTGTTCCCAGAGTGGAAGGACAACACGTTCGGTGGCAAGACGATGAGCGCATGGGTCTGGGTAGAAGACGCGATCACGGGGTACATCTACCACTCGGAGTACTTTGTACTCCACCAGAGCCGCTTCATGGGCTGGAAAGAAGGCACGCAGACGCTGGAGATGGAGTGCTACTTGCCTGTGTTTGTGTCGCAGAACCAGAAGGCAGCAACGTACGTCATTCGCATCATTTCGGACCGATTCGTGGGTATCGAGTCCTACTACGAAGTCTCGTACACTCCGGACGACAACCAGTTGCAGAAGGCAAAGAAGGACAAGGAAGAGATGTACACGAACCTGCTTCGTCTGCACCCTCAGCCACTGTCGTCGCTCCAGAACCCGGTCTACGAAGCGATCTACGCGCAGAAGTTCCGCTTTCTCAACCCGATCCAAACGCAGACGTTTCATCAGTTGTACCATCAGGACGGTAACGTGCTGATCTGCGCGCCGACGGGGAGTGGAAAAACGATGTGTGCTGAGCTGGCGATGATGCGCGTCTGGAACCAGAGTGCCACGAGCAACGCAGCCAAGGACGACTCGGCTGAAGACAATAGCAGCACGACCAACCGACCCACTCGTTCTCCGCGCTCGTTGATTGTGTACATTGCTCCGTTGAAAGCGTTGGCTCGCGAGAAGGTGTCCGAATGGAAAGCGCGTTTCGAGCACAACCCGCAGCTGCGGAAGAAGGTGGTCGAAGTGACCGGAGACACGGTCGTGAATGTCGACTACATCCTGAACTCTGCCAACATTGTGATCACGACGCCCGAGAAATGGGATTTGCTGACTCGGAATGTTGGATTTGGACGCAAGTTGATGGACAGAATCGCGCTGGTGGTCATTGACGAAGTGCATTTGGTTGGCGACGCTCCTCGTGGCGCCGTGCTGGAAGTGCTGATCAGTCGATTGCGCCGATTCAGCAAGAACGCCAGAGAAGGCATTCGCTTGCTGGGCTTGTCGACGGCGTTGGCGAATGCGAATGATGTCGGGCAGTGGCTCGGGATCACGCGCGAACACAAGAACCAGATCTACAACTTCCGCGCCTCGGTGCGTCCAGTGCCGATGGAAGTTCACATCCAGGGGTTCCCGGAGCGCCACTATGTGTCGCGAATGGCGGCGATGAACAAGCCGACGTTCATGGCGATCAAGACGCACTCGCCCGAGAAGCCCGTGCTGATCTTCGTGTCCTCGAAGGCGCAAACCAAGATGACTGCGCTGGACTTGATCTCGTTCTGTGTCTCGCATGTCAATGAGGACCAATCTGGTCAGGGAACTGGTGGCGGCGGAGCAAAGCGGTTTTTGAAAATGGACGAAGCGGTCATGGACTCGATCCTGAGCGATGGACACAGCGTCCAGGACGAGAACCTCCGCCACACGCTGACGTTTGGTATTGGATTGCATCACGCTGGTCTGCCACGGAAGGACCGCGAATTGGTTGAGAAGCTGTTTAGAGACCGACTGATCCAGGTTGTGATCTCGACGTCGACTCTGGCGTGGGGGGTGAACCTGCCTGCCCATCTCGTAATCATCAAGGGCACTGAGTACTTCCAGAACGGACGCTACCAGTCGTACCCATTGAGCGACTTGCTGCAGATGATCGGACGTGCCGGGCGTCCGTTGCTGGACGACAAGGGCGTCGCGTGCGTGCTGGTGGAAGAGAGCAAGAAGAACATGATCCAGCGATTCCTGTACGAGCCACTCGCGATCGAGTCGTGTCTCTCGACTCACTTGGCGAACCACTTGAACGCTGAGATTGCCTCTGGGCTCCTCAAGAAAAAGCAGGACGTGCTGGAATACTTGAGCTGGAGCTTGCTCTTCCAGCGCGTGATGAAAAATCCGACCTTTTACGGCATTGGCGCCGAGGGCAAGCAAGATGTCGAGACGTTCTTCCAGGAGCTCGTGGCGTCGACGCTGCAGGAGCTGGAAGCCAGCCAGTGCATCGTCGTGAATGCAAAGGACTCGTCGATCCAGCCAACGTTCCTCGGGAAGATCGCGGCTGCGCTTTACGTGGACGTCAAGACGGTCGCGCGCATGCTGACGTCCGTGAAGGCGATCGCAGCGTCCAAGGCGGAGAAGAACCACTCGCCGTCGGTGTTCACGCGTCAGATCATGAGTGTGATCTGCGAGTCGAGCGTCGAGATCCGCGAGACGATCCCGCTGCGCCACAACGAAATCCAGAGTATGCTGATCACGGAGTTGTGCGCGAAAGTGAAGCATTCGCCGATGACGTCGTTGTACCGGAGCACCCCCAAGAAGCAGAAGACGCTGCTGGAGACCCACGGGAGCGAGCTCAAGTCGTTTGTGCTGCTCCAGATGCACCTGATGCGCATGGGCATGCCATCGAGCGACTTTAATAACGACCTGCGCACGCTCTTGGACCAGCTGCCGCGCTTGCTTGGTGCTGTCATTGACATCTGCGCGTACTTGAAGCAGTCGGACCTGGTGTTTGCTGGCATCCGATTGTCGCAAGCGATCGTGCAGGCGAAGTGGCCAGTGGAGGGTGTTGTCGGCGGCGATAGTGACGGAGGTGAGGATGTGCTCGCGCAGTTGCCGCACGCGTCCGCTCATGTGCTGAAGGTGCTCCGAGACGACCTGAAGGTGACGTCATTTGCCGAGTTGCAGGAATTGCTGCAGACCAAGCAGAGGAAGTCGCAGTTGATCGAGCTGTTGACGAAGTCTACATCGAGAAGAGGTGGCAACAACAACAACAACAGCGGTAGTGGACTAAGCAAGAACCAGAGCAACGACCTCATTCGCATTGCCGAAGCGATCCCACGACTGCAGGTGATCGCGTCCGTGAAGCAGCGCCAGCAGAAGAGCGTGGTCGCGGTCGAACTCACGGGGCTGAACGAGAACGTGAGCACGCTGGCGTACGCGAAGCGCTTCCAGAAGCCAAAGCCGTACGGATTTTACGTGATCTTGGCCTCTCAGACGAACAAGAAGGAGAGCGAGGCATCAGAGACGGAATCGGACTCCAAGGCGAGCGTGGAGGTGCTGCAGATGAAGCACGTGGCGTCCAAGCAGAAGGCGGAGGTCACGTTTCCTCTCGCGAGTGCTCCAACCGAAGAGGACCACTTTGTGGTTCACGTCCTGTCCGACGCGATCGCAGGGATCGACGTGTCCTGCCCAGTTGTGCTCAAGGGATGCTCGTGATGATTGTGAGTACCACCGCACTATGATCTCACCAATCACGGTTCTATTAAACTCCTCGCTCTTGAGTCTCACAACTGTGTCTTTCTTCCAATAGAGAAAGCTGATAGAGGAGAGCGCAAGCTTAGGAACCAGCCAGCCTATCTCCAGTTGTAAAGAATACACACAGCTTTGGGGATCGTGTTGGCCGAAAATCGTCGCATCCATAGGGATGAAATCAGCTACGCGAGCGAGCTGATGCGTTTTTCTCTAGGTGAGTGGATGGCTGACGACGAGGACAGGATCTGAATGACACGATGAAGGAGCGTACAAGTGTTGATTCATTTGTGAGTGAAGGTCTGGCCAACTTCCTCAACATTCACCGAGTCCCCAAGTCTGCACCCAATCCACTTCATTTGAAGACTTTCTTCTCATCCAACAAGAGTTCAAGAGCTTGCCCCCTGCCAGCAATCTACGTACGTACGTTTCTAACGGACTCTTTGATGAGCAAGCCGCATGAGAATTCACTTGCAGCATCCGAAGCAGCCGCTGAAGGCGGTGTTCACGCTGGCGTCCTCGTGCTCACGAGTCGACCGCTGTGGGACCTCATCACAGGCTTCATGGACGGATACCCGTACGTGGTGCACCAGCTCTACAAGCAGTACGGGAAGCTATACAACGCCTTCGACGCACCGAAATACCACTACCTGTCGAGGAGCCTAGCCAGTCAGCTTGGAAAGAAGAAGGGCGTGCTCCCCCATCTCGCGATCGCGATGAACTGTAACCTGGAAATGCTCCAGTTGCTCTACAAACTCGCTACGCGCCACCACCAGTACCAGCGGGACCCGAAGCTCAAGTTCAACAAGGTCATGCGGTACGCCGTGATGTTCGGTCGTGTGGACGTGCTCGAGTACATCAGAACGCTGCACGCGAGTGACCCCAAACTCAAGTGGGAGCCAAATTTGATGCGTCTTGCGCTCGATCGCGACTTCCCCGAACTGCACGTTCTCGAGTGGCTCTACGCGCATGTGCCTCCTGACAAGGGCCGAGCGCTCTTTGAGCGCGATATGCTGAAGTTTACCGAGAAAGGAAACCTCAGCGTTGTCCAGTGGCTGCATGAGCACAAGCGCAAGATCACGAAAAGAACACTCGATATCGCGGCCAGGCACGGCCAACTCCACGTTCTCCAGTACTTCTACGCGCACTCCGAGCGATGCTGTACTGACGGTGGACTCCAAGCTGCTGTTATCCGCGGCTTTGTGGACGTGGTGGAGTTCGTCGTCGCGAACCATAAGAAGGACATCAGTCGTGAGTTTATCAGCATCGCTGCGCAGTACGGTCAGTTGGAAGTGGTCGCGTTTTTCATCGAGAGGAGCAGCATCCCGCTTGAAGCGACGTACGTGATCGACTATGCTATTGAGAGTGGGAATGCGGAGTTGGTGAAATATCTGCATGACAACCAGCCGGAACGATGTAGTACTAAAAGTACGTTAAGAGGATCAGCAATGAGTGGTGACAGTCAACCGTCGACGCCCGTGAACTGTCTGGAATCTGCAAAGTGCGCTACTGCTTTCGCGTGTTCCCCCAGAACCATGAGCGACGCCGCCGTGAAGGGTCATCTGGAAATGGTCGAGTTCCTACTTCACAACTGTGGGAAAGGCAGCACAGCGGAGGCGATGTACCGAGCCGCTGAACGCGGACATCTTCGCGTAGTGCGGCTTCTCCATGCGAATCTCACAAAAGAAGATGAAGACTACTCCGCGGCTACCTTAAAGGCGGCGGCAAGGAACGGCCACTACGAAGTTATGCAGTTTCTGTGTGAGCATCGTGGAGAAGAAACCGAGAGCTCTGTAATCGAGCTCGCACTCAGAGAAGCGGCAGTATACGGTCGCATGAAGATCGTGAAGCTCCTGCACTCGCACTTCCGACCCGGGGAATCTGCGTACCAAGCCGTGGAGGCTGCCTCTCCAACAAACCACAGCGCAATCATCAAATTTCTGTGCGAGAACCAGCAGCAGGAGCCTGTGGGTTTCTTGCAACAGGCGGTGACCAACGATTCCAAGAGTGTCATCAACGCTGTGTGGCGACTATCGAGTGTTACAGAACTGGTAGAGGCGAGGGAGTTTGCTCTGGAGCTGCACAAGCACGAACTTGCGCGGGTTCTTGCAGAGCACGTTCAAAGTAGGCTACTGCTACTACAAAGTCTGGAAGGAATCTGTCGTGAGGAGGTATGAGCTCTTCAATTGCGCTCTTATCAAATTTATGTTATGATCAATTTCAGTTCTTCTCCGGTACCGTGTCAGTTCAGTGAGCTTGCTCGAGCCCCGATCATTCTGTAGTCAACGAGTTCAAATTTCCACACACATAAAGCAGATCATTACACTTTGATATGCGAGGACCTGGTTGCAATCTCAGAGAGTGTTAATTAAATCTCATACTGACAAACCCAGTCGGGTATGAAAAAGAAGTACAAAGAGTGCACCCTCTACGAACACTCTTGTTTGTTCTTGACAATATCTTCCACCTCTAACTGGGAATTTCACGAATGCTTTTTCAAAGTAGATCGCAGCCAAAATAGTACTACAGACTTACTAAACAAGAGCCATTGTCGGTTTCCTAAGATTGAATATGTCGACCTACTTTCAAGTTTCCATCTCAACTGGAAGAAGACGGCTTCTGAAGCCAGGCAAATCGGGAAGTGTAGTCCACGCCAACGTGATCCAACGGAGTCTGAATCGAGTACGCTGTCCAGAGAACCAGCTTAGACTGCACTTGCTGCCATTGCGACTCGAGCACAAACGCCAGTTGACACACGGCGGAGATTCGCAACTTGGATCGAAGCACCAGGACCAGAACGACCAGCGAGAGCGCCTGAAGCGCTGCGTACGCCATGATGTTGGCAATACTGGCTCGAAATGCCGCTTCGTCGGTGTCTCGGAGCTGCGCGTAGTAGACTTTGGCTGGGAGGCGATATACGACGCTCACATATGTGCCTAGATGTTTAAGAGAGCATAGGAGGTCATTCAATACGTTGCGTTTGTCAGAGCAATTTTCATCACACCAGAATTACGTGAAACTTCGTCTCGTTGTTGCCCTGGTTAGTACGTACAGTATACGACCGGAATCACCACCTCGATAAACTCGACGAGCAGCAGAAATTCGGTCCAGTGCAGTAGACGAAGCACGTACTGCACGTATCGAGATCTGCACGAATCACTCAGCGCCAAGACCACGCGTTTCTCGCTCTCCGTCAGCCGCGATGCTAGTTCGAGGGTCTCTGGTAGTATTCGTGAAACTCGAGGTAGTTGATGCGGCACCTCGCTGGATGGGAACACTGCTATCGAAGACGGAGCCTAAATGGGTGCCTGGACTTCGTCTTCTTGTGAAAAGTGGGAAACTCGAGGTCCTCCAATGAGCTTCGAAACGTGAATTCGCGCGAACGACTCGATGGGGTTCCCAGATTTACCTCCCAGCGGTGAAGTGGATGGTTTCTGCGAGGCTCGCTGCTGATATGCAAGATGCTTGGCTGAATCTGACTGGTTTGTTGAAATTGTGCCTGGGATCTCGCTCGAGTCGAGCTGTCTCGTGAAAGCTTCAGGTCGTTCTCCAACAGGAAAAACGCTCCATCCGAGTAGCTCATCTTGCTCCAGATCGAGCGAAGCTCGACCTTGCTTTGGGTTGACACCAGTTTTTCATCGCCTTCTCGCAAGTTGCCAGGTTTGTCGAATACATCGGAGTCAAACTCTCTGGTAGCCGCGATCATTTTGCGCAACGCCTGGATCGCGAAGCCGAAATCCAGGACGATGAGGGTAATGGTGACAACGTACGAAGTCACACTTTGCATACAAACCGCGACGTAGAGCGCGTGGAAGACCTCGACGTTGAAGATGATGAACTCGGGTTTCGCGTCTTCGAGGTCACGGAGCAGGTACTCGAGGAGGTTCTTGAAGGCCATCTTCACTTGTGAAAGCAGCACCGCAAACGCCACCTGTGGGAACCCCGAGAGTTGTTTGAACAGGAAGATGTACGCTAGGTACACCAGCGCCACTATGATCTGGGCTATGACGACGAGCACGTAGTGAGCCAGCTCGTGTCTCAGCCGTGGGTCTTCTCGGAAATAGTTTCCCCACACGAATAGGATGCTGAGTGCGAAGCCAAATCCCCAACCTGGCAAAATTGCGACGGGGTAGAAGGGGACTGGGAAGCCGACCTTGTACGCTATCGCAAGGCTGATCGCGACCGTCTCCACTGCGAGCAACATCGCTGTAGGCACCACTCGCATCGGCACAGCCGGAAGTCGGGCGATGTAGTGGCGACACTGGTCCAGCATTGCGAACGAGATCAACCAGCACGTGTCGAGCGTTCGGGCTCAGAACATGTTGCTGTGCGCGAGCCCTCACTCTACCGGCTGCAGTGGGATCAAATCCGCCAAGATGGTGGTCAGAATTCACGAAAGCGGAGTGAGGAGGATCACGAGAGTCGCTAGTGGCAGCAGTTGCCACCGTGCCTTTCCCCTTGAGCCAGCACGTGCCGCCGTTGAAGTCGGTCCAGGAGAACGCAACGCACTTGAAAGTTTTTTTTACAAATGCCGCAGCAGTTGGCCGCAGTCCACGACGGCGCACAGCTGAGATCGTAACCGGAACGATCGGTGTTCGCTTCCAGTCGCTGGCACTTGTAGCTGATGCCCGATCGCACAAATGCAGATCCATCTGAGGAACGTTCTTGTGTGCGCAGTAGCCCGGCTCTAGAGTCGCGATGGCGAGAAAAGGCCACGGACTGCATTTCCCTCCTTTGCCGTTCTTCACAGGAGTCACGCAGCCTCGAGCTTCCCAGTCCACGGTGGCGTCCCATGTCGCCTCTGCTCTCAAATCACGGCCCAACATGGAGATGTCCGAGATGACGGACGTCTCCATCTGGCTGCGAGGAATACTGGCGTTGCTGGTGGCAGCCTCAGCCGTGGAGATGTCGTTGGCGGGGCCCTCGCTCACGCCAGTCTTGACGTATGCTGCAAATTCGTCGGCGGTCATCATCGCAAACGGAGTGTCGACTGAGAATAAGGCGTGCGGTTGCTCCTTCTGGAGACGCGAGATCGTTTCGAGGGCGTCCCGGAACTGCGCCAATTCGTCTGCCGTCGGCTCACCATTATGGTGTGGCAGCTGGCTCGCTCTCCAGCGCAGGAACTCCACTTTGACGTCTGTTGTCGGGGAACTCGCCGTCGTTGCGACTACTTGGCGGGCGAGCGCCAGAGCGAGGAGAGTGACGAGAACCTTCATTGCCACTTGCAATGGAGGAGGGATCACAACGTCCAAGTTGCTTCTTGACGGCTAGGAAAATCGAGAAATGAGAGGTCTAGTGGTGGTGGTGGTGTGTGTGGTGTGTGTGTGTGTGGGGGGGGGGGGGGGGGGGGGGGGGGGGGG